>JASANE010009139.1:0-24927 GCA_030248225.1 Trileptium ribeirensis | reverse complement strand
TGTACGTATTGCTTCGTTCAGTTACGTATTGCTTGAGCTTGAAGGAAAAGAATGGAGAAATCTCGATGCTTCAAAACATTTATTCTTTACACTTGCAATATTTTCTAACATTTTGTTCAAAATTGTTTCAGTATGGTTTTGGAAATTTTTTCGTTTTTCAAAAGTTTGAGTAATTCTCACGTTCAAATTCACATCAAAAGAAAATAAATAAGAAAAGGCATTTTTTAATTGAGCTAAAATGTTGATTTAAAATTTGAGCGTGTCAAAGCACCCGCACTAAATTGTTTCTCAATTTGTGCTGCTTAAAAGAAATAATACGAGAATATATTTTCATTAGAATTTTAGATCATTTTAATAATATAATTTCGCCTAATTTAATGACCTACAAAATTTAATTTTTCATTTGTTTATGAATGTACGTAATAAGCTATAAGAATATTTAATTTGGAATTACTAAAATGTTATTAGTATACTTAAAAATTTTCCCTCAAAAAAGTATATGAATATATAGAAACAAATGTAAAAATATATATTAATCTTTTTAAATTTTGCTTCGGGGATTATTTAACACCTTTTGCTTCATGTAAACTGTTAGTCGAATTAATTAATTTAGATAATTTAGCTTTAATGTTTTATGTAAAATCTAACACATTTTGTCATTACGCGAAAACAAGTTTACTTTATTATATTTATATAAAAGGGTACTGAGGGAATGAAACAAAAAATATTCTTAACACTGTAAAGTCTAACGTCCGTTAACCAACTTATGGATGAGTAAGATTGATCTAAGCTACCAATTATCCTTTTTTACACAATGTGCGAAACACTTTCAGTAAAGAAAACAATGATTGCAATGGCCTGTTCCATTATCAATCATTTTCTTCTGCGAACATGTATGAGAGTGAAACGTCTAGTGTGTTCCTAATTCGGTGCACCTGATTGCACTTTTGTGTGGTAATATTTCATTGCTCACAATGGGGTTGTTTGTATTCCGCGTTTTTCTATTATGTTAATTCATTTCATGATATATATACCAAAACCTGCATTTTAGTGCCTAGGTCGGATAATTCCATTCTACCTTTTAAAATTGGTCTTTATTAAATTATTTCAAAAATAACAACGCAAAAATGTGAACTGCGAAGTTTGAAGCCTAGCTATGTAAATAACAAATCATATATTAATCGCCCGACGATATCCTTGGTATACACCAATAATGGAACCTCATTTAGATCGTCGGCGTCGTGCCCTCTACTAGCTAGCACCTAGCGAAAGGAGTAAAAGGCACAACCAGACTACGTCTTTACTACGAGATACTATATATAATAGGTTATTCTTTTTTTATAATGGTATGATTTGTACAAAATTTGTATATTTTCTTTAACTAAGTGCACTAAAGGTCCAACAATGGTTGGAAATAATGTGTATGTCGTGGGTCTAAAACTCAAAACGGGATATTTGTATCTAATATCAAAATAATTGATCGTTACTTTAGCCCTTTCATGCCCAACTGAACATTCTCATTAACGAAATTGAGAAGCGTTGCCTTAACAGGGACTATCGCACAGCGTCCGTTTTCGCGTACGTTCTTATTCGCTCGTTTTGCCAGGCTAATTAAGGAGTTCAGCAACAGATCCTAGATAGCTCAGTGGTTTGCCTGCACCTGTAGCAGCAATGTAATCCGGGTTGAATTCGTGGTGTCGGCTTATGTTCATCAAACATTGCGTGATACTCAAGCTAATTTGGATTTTAACGGATTAAAT
This sequence comes from Trileptium ribeirensis, assembly GCA_030248225.1. Lineage (NCBI taxonomy): Eukaryota > Metazoa > Nematoda > Enoplea > Enoplida > Thoracostomopsidae > Trileptium > Trileptium ribeirensis. The sequence goes on along the minus strand of JASANE010009139.1, from coordinate 23,167 downwards.
CTAAAATGGTTACTTCAGGGCTACTAAATTTGTTGATATTACACATGCATAAGAGTGATGCAACTGTAGTATAGAAGCCAGGGCGGACCTGGGTGCACTGGTCCGGACTGCCCCTGTTCAGATTCACTTTGAGGTGTTACCAGGCTTACAGAATAACTGGATGAGAAATCATATTTGGCAAACGGTGCGTAGAACTGCAAGTTTCTCGTTTAAAACATATTTCCTTCATTGTTCCGGCTCTATTGCCAAGAAATAGTGCATTGTAGACTGCGCAATGTGGCTAATAATGATAAATATAATGACATAACATATAACATTGCTATCACTTCTTATGTACTTTCGCTGCGGCCGAGGTCCATAGTTTAGAGGAGGGCTATCTTTTATGTTCTCTTCGCAGTCCGTTCTAAGTAATTATTAACCCTTATCTACATTGATAAATATGCAATACAGATGATGTAGAACAAACTCTTGCCGCAATGGGGGATTGAACTTGGATTGTACGGATTTACAAGCCTTTGCATATTAGCTCTATGCTATCTTGGAGTTATTACTCTGTTCTTTAAGAAACGTCAGAAATCCAGCTAATAATAACGCACGTGCAAATGCTTGCCCCACGACAAACTAGATGATGGTTCGTCCTACCGCGCTGTACGTTGTTATAAATGTGTAAGACTATGCGTTAAAGTATTAATTGACTAATGAATAACTGTAGATCAACACTTTCCCGCATTAATTACTGTGCATTTGCACAAACGCCGGAACGGGGATTTAACCTCGATTGTTTGAGTGCGAGCCTTGTCTGTTAGCCACTACGCTAACTCGGAGCTGTGTGCATGGCTCGTTAAGAAGCCACGCAAAGCCAGCGAATAACAAGGCACTTGCGCGGGCATGCCCCACGACAAACTCGATTAGTTAGTTGCGTCACAATGTACGCTGTTACAAATGTGTAACCTTATACGGTAGAGGCTAACCTAATGTTTTCTGAGCTGTGAGCTTGTCCGTAACTAAAGTCGCTCCACCGTAACTGATTGGTCGAATTTGTGCGTTATAATGTAGCAGTAGTGGTTTTTCAATATTTCCGTTAACGCAAGACAATAACTTTAGCTATATTGTAATAAATAAATGTTTCAATATTGCCGTACATAGTCACATGCACCGTATAGCATCATTTACGAAAAACATGCATGGTCCTAATTATGTCACGCGTTCAAATGGGCTAGCTACTATGTCACGCATACAGTCCAGCTCGACTATTACAATTTTGAATAGCCTAGCTAGGCTATGCGTTTGCCATCGACTGTCGAACCTGACTGTGCTTTTGTCACGACGCGTTCAGCTGAGCCCTATAAATTAAGCCAGAAACTATTTAGTGCGCGAACATTAAGTTTTACAATACGTATATAAATAATGCCGCAAAGGTGGCATAATGCCTAAAATGTTAATTGTATATATTAAAACAACTATGTAACTTAGAATTAGTGTGAAAAACAATATATATAACAAAATGCTATTACACTAAGCACAATACTAACTAGTGAAGCTCGCTTGCGAGCCAGAATTCGAGTGGTGAGAACAATTCCCCAAAGTCTGTTGTAGAAAGCACACAAACAAAGCCTACACACAATACGCAGGTGCAGCATTATATAAACCGTGAGTGATGAGTCATAGTTACGCCCGCCTCTTTTGATAGCCAACGTATGCAGTAGAAAAAACATCATACAACAAGTACAAAAACAATGAATTAGCAATTTAATAATTCAATAAAACCCTAAATTGACCATGAAAAGAACGCTAAAGAATTCAAACTGACGCTTGAGAAAAATTTCTTCATTTTCATACCAAGTATGAAGCAGAGGTGTGAAAAATATTTGCCACACAATATTTTTGACACTCGCAATCAGCTTGTTGGCCCAGAAAACCCCATATTCGACACTAAAACCAACAATAAGCACACATTTAGGTGCATTTCCCACGACTTTTCACCAAATATGAAATTTGCGCGATACCATAAGCTTATAGACTCCAGATTGGGAAGTAGTTGAAAAACGTGTTATATATGATTGGAAAGCTCTGGTAAAGCTACATGGAAGAGGCCTATTATGTTTGCGGATAAATCGCTTTACTTATTCGAAGAAAAGTCGCAAAAACTGGATGGGCTGCCCCAAAATGGGCCGAAATGACGTTATTTTGCCCCAGAAGCTTTTCCCACGGGAAAAAATTCAAAAATCGGTCTCTGTCACTACACCTAAATCGACCATTGCAGTTTGGAATGAGCTATCTTGCATCAAAATTCGCCCAACCGTTATCGAGATCCAGCTGCGATAGACATATTGGCTGACACACAGACACGACCTCCTCGCAACCCTCTTCCAGCCCGGAAATTGAAAGTTTTCCTTTAACAAAATTTGTGAAGTGACAGTTCAACCGGACACTCTGTTCGTCGTCATGTAGAGCCCAGCTAAACTCCCTGTTTGTCACATTAAGACTACCTAAGCTATAAAAATATACCAAAGTAGTCCAGCTAAGTTATGGTTCACCCGAACTAGCTGAGTTGCACGCGTGTCATAATTTTGCCCTGGCGAACGTAACTTATCGTAAATGATGCATAATAAGTTATTGTTTGTCTTAATCTTAGTGTGTCATGAAAAATAATCGTGTGCAATGAAAAGAAGACATTAAAAGAACGTTGGTATAGCTGCTAATGTATATTATATTTGGTTTATTCAGGTTATTGTAAACTAAGGTGAGTCTGTCCGCTCCGCTACTGTCAGTATCAAGCAAATAGATATCCGGACGAATCCCGTTGCATAACTAATTGGTATGCCGTTTTAAAGTCTCTGAATTATGAAAATTTTACCCCATGTAGTGTACTCCTTATCGATATAGATTGCGCTACAGGTATCTTGTAACATATTTTCGGGTCGCTTTCGAGATATGGGTGAAACGATTCAATTCTGATTATGTAACGTATTTCGGCACAACATCTATATATAATATAGCTGTCCAAGTTCAGTCTGCTCAGGGGGCGATGTAGATTGTTCGTAGGAATGGGGATAAGTCAGGGCTAAATTTTTAAAGTTTTCAGAAACTCATAATTTTCTCCAATATTTACGTTTTTTGGTAATTAGCCTCTATTTCTGGAAAATTTTTGCCAATATATGCTAACAATAACCAAATTTCCCAATATATATGGTCCGTTATTAGGTACTATCGTGGTGTGCTAACAAAATAATTCAAAGGTACTCTATTATTTTGGTTTCATGCACAACCAAGGATGTCGTTCGAACTGTTACACCAATTTTACGGAGACCATTTTATTTGTTACGTCCTACAAAACGCTCATTATTGAGTTGTATGGGACTACGTCCTATCCGCATGATGTCAGTTTTGGTAGAAATACTTCTTAATTGCAATGTTATCTAGTACCTACGTTCCAGTTTAAAAATTAGTAAATTGTATAAGAAATTATTATGGCATAGTAATATATGTGTATAGATTGGCTGCTCCGAGTCCATTGACTGCGTCTTGAACTGAATAAGGTATCAGCATGGATCGACATCATTTACCGATGCCGAAAATTTATACAAAATTTTGGTTTATTATATTTAACATTTGTGTAGCAAAAGGTTAGTTCTACTCCATTTTAAAAATATATAATATAGTCATAACTAATAACTAAATTAAACAAGGGTTTTAACCCTTTCATACCCAATGTTGCAGACTGGCAACAACTAACGTTTTGAAGCATTGCGTCAATTGAATTTGTTGTATATTAGCATGTGCGTTGTTATTCGCTAGCTTTGTGATGTTTTTTAAGAAACCGACCAACAGCTCCTAGATAGCTCAGTGGTTTTCGTATACTGTTTGCTATCGAACAAACCCCAGACGCGACGCCGTCTGGGGATTGTAAGCATTGTATGACATTCAAAAGCCGTTAAAGGCGTTAAATCGTTAACAAATTCACGGTAAAGGGTGAGCTTTCTTTCATGACGAATGATGTCATCATATGTTCAAAATTTGTACCGATTCTGGCGCAAAGAAATTAAGCCTGTAGAGAGCTATTATAATGTTGGAAATACTCTCAAGACTGTGTTATCAATCTTTATGGGCATCAGAGCTGTACTGCAGGCAGAAAATGCGTCAACATTCCATTATTTCTTATCTACTTGTCGGATAGCTTTCTGTTATTTCAGTGAGTACAGAAATTGTAGATAATTCGATGCAGTTTAATAGCAAGAAAACTTAACCAATGCAAAAAATATGTTTCAGTACAGAATTTAAAATCGCGGCAAATAAATAAAATACGGTTAAATCAACATCCATATTGCCATATACTAAAGCGTCAACACACAAAATAAGTTTAAATGGATATCCACGTTGCCATGTTTTATGTTTTTGTTTCAGCTACAATTGGTTGGAGATCGAAGGCGAATTTTGATTTAAAAATTTTCCTGAATAGGGTTTCTAATTTGTTTGTACTAGAGTTTGTAAATATGCCTTAAAAATTATTCCTGATTTTAGATTATATATAATAAAATTCGTTCTGTTCTCATATATTTACATCTTAAACGTTGGCGTTTTAATTACCTTCCTTCATTTTTAAAAAGTTGTTTTTGGCAGCTAAATTGTATTTATCTATATTCACCTTGATTCTTGGCCTCGACTGATAATTTTACGACTCAACACTATTACGGGAAACGGTCGAATATGTTCTGCAGGTTGCTCATGTCAAACATTTCTTAGCCTTCCCGCTAGCTTGATCTTCTGTGTTTTGGAAAGACTGTAATGACATACCAGCTGGTTGTTTCTATCGGAACTTAGCTTACCGTCTTTGCTATAAACAAAACTCAATCTATCATAAAGGTGTAAAAAAAATAAAATTAACATTATACACATAAATATATCTTAGAAAGGATTTCTTTCTCTGCATAATAATATGTGGCGCCTTTGTCATACTAGAGGACTATTTCTATGTAAAGAAACAAGCTTCCTGCATTGCTGGATGCACTTTTGTACAGTTTTATTAGTTGTTAAGCGGTCATGACAGGATGTTATACACGAAATTGCAAGTAGTTCTTATCTGACATAGCTCTTGCCGGCTTTGTTACAGCCAAGCCGGTGTCTTAAATACTTGTAAAAAAACTAAAGTTATACTTGTACACAAAAATTGTAACTTCAGGGGGCTTTCTTATTACATCCTTATTATAGAAGAAAAATTTCCGTATTTAAAAGACAAACTTCATTCATCAATGTACATTCAAATAGTGTAATACCTTGTTGTATAACTGAGTTATGACACTATCTATACTCCAATTTGTAGATAGTGTCATAGTCTGTGTCAGGCTGACAGCTGCTTACCGTTTTTGTTATAAATAATCGCTTTGTAGCAATTCTCAGTTGATTTACAAACGCCGCGTTCACAGTTTTTGTCCCAATCATCGTTGTATGTTGCGACAACTTTTGTACAGTTGTAACAGTCGACCACATTGGGTTCAACATCTTCAGCTGGTTTAAGAATAAATATATATGTTATGAATTGCGTTGAAAACACATACAGAACACGTAAAGTTTAGGTGTAAAAACATTAAATTACATTTTTTGCAATATATATTTTAATATATTTACAAAATGAAATAAATTATTTACTTTTGCCAACGATAATATGTAATTAATTAATTTGTGCATTAATATTTACTATATAATTCATTATTTATACATAACTGTTGAAACCACACATAGGGAGTATTGTACGATAAACAAACAATTTATATTACCAAAAGTATGCAGGGAACTAGGCCTCTTATGCAGTCTTGATATTACTAATCATAATTGAGTTGAGCAAACACGGAAACAACAACTGGTACTTCCTCATCAGAGGCGGAATAAGAGAGCATCGCCCAGCATCCCCAATGTTTGACCAAAAGAGGCCAAGATCAAGGTGAATATAGATAAATACAATTTAGCTGCTTTTTAAAGATGAAGGAAGGTAATTAAAACGCCAACGTTTAAGATGTAAATATATGAGAACAGAACGAATTTTATTATATATAATCTAAAATCAGGAATAATTTTTAAGGCATATTTACAAACTCTAGTACAAACAAATTAGAAACCCTATTCAGGAAAATTTTTAAATCAAAATTCGCCTTCGATCTCCAACCAATTGTAGCTGAAACAAAAACATAAAACATGGCAACGTGGATATCCATTTAAACTTATTTTGTGTGTTGACGCTTTAGTATATGGCAATATGGATGTTGATTTAACCGTATTTTATTTATTTGCCGCGATTTTAAATTCTGTACTGAAACATATTTTTTGCATTGGTTAAGTTTTCTTGCTATTAAACTGCATCGAATTATCTACAATTTCTGTACTCACTGAAATAACAGAAAGCTATCCGACAAGTAGATAAGAAATAATGGAATGTTGACGCATTTTCTGCCTGCAGTACAGCTCTGATGCCCATAAAGATTGATAACACAGTCTTGAGAGTATTTCCAACATTATAATAGCTCTCTACAGGCTTAATTTCTTTGCGCCAGAATCGGTACAAATTTTTGAACATATGATGACATCATTCGTCATGAAAGAAAGCTCACCCTTTACCGTGAATTTGTTAACGATTTAACGCCTTTAACGGCTTTTGAATGTCATACAATGCTTACAATCCCCAGACGGCGTCGCGTCTGGGGTTTGTTCGATAGCAAACAGTATACGAAAACCACTGAGCTATCTAGGAGCTGTTGGTCGGTTTCTTAAAAAACATCACAAAGCTAGCGAATAACAACGCACATGCTAATATACAACAAATTCAATTGACGCAATGCTTCAAAACGTTAGTTGTTGCCAGTCTGCAACATTGGGTATGAAAGGGTTAAAACCCTTGTTTAATTTAGTTATTAGTTATGACTATATTATATATTTTTAAAATGGAGTAGAACTAACCTTTTGCTACACAAATGTTAAATATAATAAACCAAAATTTTGTATAAATTTTCGGCATCGGTAAATGATGTCGATCCATGCTGATACCTTATTCAGTTCAAGACGCAGTCAATGGACTCGGAGCAGCCAATCTATACATATATATTACTATGCCATAATAATTTCTTATACAATTTACTAATTTTTAAACTGGAACGTAGGTACTAGATAACATTGCAATTAAGAAGTATTTCTACCAAAACTGACATCATGCGGATAGGACGTAGTCCCATACAACTCAATAATGAGCGTTTTGTAGGACGTAACAAATAAAATGGTCTCCGTAAAATTGGTGTAACAGTTCGAACGACATCCTTGGTTGTGCATGAAACCAAAATAATAGAGTACCTTTGAATTATTTTGTTAGCACACCACGATAGTACCTAATAACGGACCATATATATTGGGAAATTTGGTTATTGTTAGCATATATTGGCAAAAATTTTCCAGAAATAGAGGCTAATTACCAAAAAACGTAAATATTGGAGAAAATTATGAGTTTCTGAAAACTTTAAAAATTTAGCCCTGACTTATCCCCATTCCTACGAACAATCTACATCGCCCCCTGAGCAGACTGAACTTGGACAGCTATATTATATATAGATGTTGTGCCGAAATACGTTACATAATCAGAATTGAATCGTTTCACCCATATCTCGAAAGCGACCCGAAAATATGTTACAAGATACCTGTAGCGCAATCTATATCGATAAGGAGTACACTACATGGGGTAAAATTTTCATAATTCAGAGACTTTAAAACGGCATACCAATTAGTTATGCAACGGGATTCGTCCGGATATCTATTTGCTTGATACTGACAGTAGCGGAGCGGACAGACTCACCTTAGTTTACAATAACCTGAATAAACCAAATATAATATACATTAGCAGCTATACCAACGTTCTTTTAATGTCTTCTTTTCATTGCACACGATTATTTTTCATGACACACTAAGATTAAGACAAACAATAACTTATTATGCATCATTTACGATAAGTTACGTTCGCCAGGGCAAAATTATGACACGCGTGCAACTCAGCTAGTTCGGGTGAACCATAACTTAGCTGGACTACTTTGGTATATTTTTATAGCTTAGGTAGTCTTAATGTGACAAACAGGGAGTTTAGCTGGGCTCTGCGTGACAAACAGAGTGTCCGGCTGAACTGTCACTTGAGGAATTTTATTTGAAGAGAATTTTCAATTTCCGCACTGGAGGGGGGTTGAGGAGGTCGTGTCTGTGTGTCGGCGTGTGTGTCTATCGCACCTGGATCTCGATAACGGTTGGGCGAATTTTGATGCAAGATAGCTCATTCGAACTGCAATGGTCGATTTAGGTGTAGTGACGGAGCCCGATTTTTGAATTTTTTCCCGTGGGAAAAGTTATGGGGCAAAATGACGTCATTTCGGCCCATTTTCGGGCACCCCATCCAGTTTTTGCGACTTTTCTCAATAAGTAAACGAGGTATCCGCAAACTAATAGGCCTATTCCATGTAGCTTTACCAGAGCTTTCCAATCATATATAACACGTTTTTCAACTACTTCCCAATCTGGAGTCTATAAGCTTATGGTATCGCGCAAATTTCATATTTGGTGAAAAGTCGTGGGAAATGCACCTAAATGTGTGCTTATTGTTGGTTTTAGTGTCGAATATGGGGTTTTCTGGGCCAACAAGCTGATTGCGAGTGTCAAAAATATTGTGTGGCAAATATTTTTCACACCTCTGCTTCATACTTGGTATGAAAATGAAGAAATTTTTCTCAAGCGTCAGTTTGAATTCTTTAGCGTTCTTTTCATGGTCAATTTAGGGTTTTATTGAATTATTAAATTGCTAATTCATTGTTTTTGTACTTGTTGTATGATGTTTTTTCTACTGCATACGTTGGCTATCAAAAGAGGCGGGCGTAACTATGACTCATCACTCACGGTTTATATAATGCTGCACCTGCGTATTGTGTGTAGGCTTTGTTTGTGTGCTTTCTACAACAGACTTTGGGGAATTGTTCTCACCACTCGAATTCTGGCTCGCAAGCGAGCTTCACTAGTTAGTATTGTGCTTAGTGTAATAGCATTTTGTTATATAGTTCTTCACACTAATTCTAAGTTATAGATTTGTTTTAATATATACAATTAACTTTTTAGGCAGCATGACTCCTTTGGGGCATTATTTACATAGGCATAATAAAATCAATGTTCGCGTACTAAATAGTCTCTAGCTTAATTTATAGGGCTCAGCTAAACTCGTCGTGACAAAAGCACAGTCCGGCTCAACAGTCGATGACAAAGGCATAGCCTAGCTAAGCTATTCAAAATTGTAATAGTCGAGCTGGACTGTCTGCGTGACATAGTAACTAGCCAATTTGAACGCGTGACATAATTAGGACCATGCGCACGCATCTTATTGTAAATGATGCATTACTGGTGCATGTGACTATGTACGGCAATATTGAAACATTTATTTATTACAATATAGCTAAAGTTATTGTCTTGCGTTAACGGAAATATTGAAAAACCACTACTGCTACATTATAACGCAGATATATTGACCAATCAGTTACGGTGGAGCGACTTTAGTTACGGACAAGCTCACAGCTCAGAAAACATTAGGTTAGCCTCTACCGTATAAGGTTACACATTTGTAACAGCGTACATTGTGACGCAACTAACTAATCGAGTTTGTCGTGGGGCATGCCCGCGCAAGTGCCTTGTTATTCGCTGGCTTTGCGTGGCTTCTTAACGAGCCATGCACACAGCTCCGAGTTAGCGTAGTGGCTAACAGACAAGGCTCGCACTCAAACAATCGAGGTTAAATCCCCGTTCCGGCGGTTGTGCGAAATGCACAGTAATTAATGCGGGAAATGTTGATTAACAGTTTTTCATCTTGGTGAATTAATACTTTAACGCATAGTCTTACACATTTATAACAACGTACAGCGCGGTAGGACGAACCATCATCTAGTTTGTCGTGGGGCAAGCATTTGCACGTGCGTTATTATTAGCTGGATTTCTGACGTTTCTTAAAGAACAGAGTAATAACTCCAAGATAGCATAGAGCTAATATGCAAGGCTCGTACCCGTACAATCCAAGTTCAATCCCCCATTGCGGCAAGAGTTTGTTCTACATCATCTGTATTGCATATTTATCAATGTAGAAAAGGGTTAATAGTCACTTATAACGGACTAAGAGAACATAAAAGATAGCCCTCCTCTAACTATGGACCTCGGCCGCAGCGAAAGTACATAAGAAGTGATAGCAATGTTATATGTTATGTCATTATATTTATCATTATTAGCCACATTGCGCAGTCTACAATGCACTATTTTTGGCAATAGAGCCGGAACAATGAAGGAATATGTTTTAAACGAGATGCTGCAGTTCTACGCACCGTTTGCCAAATATGATTTCTCATCCAGTTATTCTGTAAGCCTGGTAACACCTCAAAGTGAATCTGAACAGGGGCAGTCCGGACCAGTGCACCCAGGTCCGCCCTGGCTTCTATACTACAGTTGCATCACTCTTATCATGTGTAATATCAACAAATTTAGTAGCCCTGAAGTAACCATTTTAGATTTAATCCGTTAAAATCCAAATTAGCTTGAGTATCACGCAATGTTTGATGAACATAAGCCGACACCACGAATTCAACCCGGATTACATTGCTGCTACAGGTGCAGGCAAACCACTGAGCTATCTAGGATCTGTTGCTGAACTCCTTAATTAGCCTGGCAAAACGAGCGAATAAGAACGTACGCGCAAACGGACGCTGTGCGATAGTCCCTGTTAAGGCAACGCTTCTCAATTTCGTTAATGAGAATGTTCAGTTGGGCATGAAAGGGCTAAAGTAACGATCAATTATTTTGATATTAGATACAAATATCCCGTTTTGAGTTTTAGACCCACGACATACACATTATTTCCAACCATTGTTGGACCTTTAGTGCACTTAGTTAAAGAAAATATACAAATTTTGTACAAATCATACCATTATAAAAAAGAATAACCTATTATATATAGTATCTCGTAGTAAAGACGTAGTCCCTAGTCGTGCCTTTTACTACTTTTCGCTAGGTGCTAGCTAAGAGGGCACGACGCCGACGATCTAAATGAGGTTCCATTATTGGTGTATGAATTATATCGTCGGGCGATTAATATATGATTTGTTATTTACATAGCTAGGCTTCAAACTTCGCAGTTCACATTTTTGCGTTGTTATTTTTGAAATAATTTAATAAAGACCAATTTTAAAAGGTAGAATGGAATTATCCGACCGAGGCACTAAAATGCAGGTTTTGGTATATATATCATGAAATGAATTAACATAATAGAAAAACGCGGAATACAAACAACCCCATTGTGAGCAATGAAATATTACCACACAAAAGTGCAATCAGGTGCACCGAATTAGGAACACACTAGACGTTTCACTCTCATACATGTTCGCAGAAGAAAAATGATTGATAATGGAACAGGCCATTGCAATCATTGTTTTCTTTACTGAAAGTGTTTCGCACATTGTGTAAAAAAGGATAATTGGTAGCTTAGATCAATCTTACTCATCCATAAGTTGGTTAACGGACGTTAGACTTTACAGTGTTAAGAATATTTTGTTTCATTCCCTCAGTACCCTTTTATATAAATATAATAAAGTAAACTTGTTTTCGCGTAATGACAAAATGTGTTAGATTTTACATAAAACATTAAAGCTAAATTATCTAAATTAATTAATTCGACTAACAGTTTACATGAAGCAAAAGGTGTTAAATAATCCCCTAAGCAAAATTTAAAGATTAATATATATTTTTACATTTGTTTCTATATATTCATATACTTTTTTCGAGGGAAAATTTTTAAGTATATGAATAAACATTTTAGTAATTCCAAATTAAATATTCTTAGAGCTTATTACGTACATTCATAAACAAATGAAAAATTAAATTTTGTAGGTCATTAAATTAGGCGAAATTATATTATTAAAATGATCTAAAAATTCTAATGAAAATATATTCTCGTATTATTTCTTTAAGCAGCACAAATTGAGAACACAATTTAGTGCGGGTGCTTTGACACGCTCAAATTTTAAATCAACATTTTAGCTCAATTAAAAAATGCCTTTTCTTATTTATTTTCTTTTGATGTGAATTTGAACGTGAGAATTACTCAAACTTTTGAAAAACGAAAAAATTTCCAAAACCATACTGAAACAATTTTGAACAAAATGTTAGAAAATATTGCAAGTGTAAAGAATAAATGTTTTGAAGCATCGAGATTTCTCCATTCTTTTCCTTCTAAAGCCGTCAAATTTTGAGCAAAATTTGAAATGTTGTTCTTAGAATCTTTAGCTCAAAATTCTGAGATGCAATGATATATAATACTATGAACTTGTGAACCCACATTAAAACCCTTAATGCAGCTGGTAGATAGTTCCTGCAAGGGAGAACGTGGTGCAGCCAGCAGTGGGGCAGAATTTTGACAAAATCAAAATAGATAAAATTTTCAGAGAGTTACGTTATAGTCTGCTAATAATTGCTGAAGATTTCTCCGGGGCTTGGCGGGGAAATGTGTCTTAGTAGGTCCGACCATATATAATTATATATTATAAATGCATTGAATAAGCTAGTACCAATAAATATGATGATACCAAATATGAATTTATGGTGCAAAAATTTGTTACGATTTGCAAACACTGCTGTATATATGAGTTCTACTATATGTAACTAAATATATAAATATTAGGCGTTTATATTTAATTATTACTACGCTACCTATTTATATATTTTGTTATATAACTACACAGTATATCCATTACGCGAAAGATATATGCATAATATATATTCTATATTTATACAATAATATATACAAATATAACATATGCCCTCGTATTATATAGATGAATATAATTGTCTGTATAAGAAGCAAAAAACATTAGGTAACCAGTTTAAACTTAAGAAATGGACAATGTGTTGTTGTAGTTACATTACCAATTTTTTAACTTAAACACAGTTCTGATAAAAGCAGGTTACGTTTTTCATTTATACATTTCAATACAATGCAATAAAGCTAAAATTAATCGTAAATAATTATTTTTATGAAGAAAAAAATTCAGTACTTATTTAGATAACTTTTAACGTTTATATGGAATATTTTTTTCGCTCGGTGCTGCATTAAGGCTGTGTAAATTAAAATTGATAGAAATGAAAATTTTGCGTAAAAATGATAAAATTTTATTGTACAGTTTACTTCAACTATTAACTCGGTTTAAAGTAACAAAATCATTATTGTAAAAGTGTTTTTGACAAATAAATTTTTTTAAATGGTCAAGGGTGAAACATGTTACATTTGATTGCTCAGATTCGCTAGTGTCCACTTATACTGTGACCCTAGCCTGAACCTAAATCGTGACCCATGGGAATGGTTTTAATATAAACTTGGTAGCGACAATAATCTGCATGTGCTAGAGGCAAATAACGCTATATCGACGGAAAAAGAAGCTGGAACTTTAGACTGGAGTTATTGATACAGTGGCATTCCGACCTATGCTTAAACATAGGTTAAAGTTTATATACAACGATTGATGCTTTGGCTATTTAGGCTTCACCCACTCACGGTGCTAGTTGTGTCAAAAAGGGTTACTTTGCCCGCAAGTGTTATGAAAACATATCAAACCTTTAACTACTATTATTAATTCTTTGCTTTAATAAAAGTCGAAAAGATAGATTAAAGGTTAGATGTTTAATAAGCAATGCAGCCTTGCCCTCACTTTGCTTTGTAAGATTAGCCATACATGCTCATAGGGGATAGGGTGTTACCTGCATGACAGAATATCCGACCTCGTCCCCCATCGGTGAATTCCTCCAACCTCCCTGGCACGGAAGTAGGAATCAAACCATATGCTCCGGAAAGGCCGCTATCCCCCGCTGTCCGGGAAATTTCGGCTCGTTCTCGCCTCTACAGTGAACGGAGAGTTTCAAATATCTAGTGCTAAGAATTTATCCATGAAAAAGAAAACGTAAGAAGTGTTGAAGGATGGAGATCATTGGAAATAAATATGAAATCTCGATTTAGTCTCGAATCATGTCATGTCTCGAATGAGCTAAAATATTCGTGAACAAGAAAGCTTGACTTTCGACCTAACTCTCATTAGTATATATAGCTATACGTATTTTCTCATCATTCTGATTCTGCCTTGAAATTTAATCACAGCTACGATACTTATATAAACCTAAACATATATCTATAAACCTTCGCCGTGGGCAGCCAATATTAGACGATCATTTTGCCTAAAGTTGCTTGTTCTAAACAATAACGCAACGCTTTTCAAGCTTGACAATGGATTGCTATAGTAATGGCTGGTAAAGTTTTGGCAAATCTCGCTCTCATGAATTTTTGCGCGAAACAAGGGATTTGTTATGAAACATGCAGAGCTGGATCCCTTAGTTCTTAATGGCTTAGCTTAACTTTTGGTTTACGATTCTCTATTATCAAGTTATCACAGTCAATCTGACAGAAATCAAGTCATACACAGCAGTAATTCGGCATGGAGATGGTAACTAAATGAGTGGAGGGATTTAGAAATACACTGTTGTTCTCCGTATTTTCCTTGAAAATTAAGCCTAGTTATGGATGTTCTATATCACAAAACTTCCTTTACTCTGTGCACAAGGAAGCAACACGTATATTTCAATAATTCGTACATCATTATCGTGAAAAATAAACAACCTGTGGTAAACGGTATATAATGGTACCTTTAACCCTTCCAGTTCCGTTCTCTTCTTATGTTATGACTTCATAGCACAGTCTGGACAAAGCATTTGAGTTTTGTCGGTTCTTCACACCATTTCCTTAACCACAATGTACCTGTCAACACGCAGTATTGTACAGTAGGCAGGAGGAAACGTTTTATATCTCAGTAACATCGCAACCTACAAGTGTTAATTACAGATTTGAGTACCTAATTTCAACATCGCAGATACAACAAATATGAGTATAAGATGCGGCTTAGAACTACCACGGTTAATGTCAGGTATCCGGTAGCTAACCGGGTGCCCGGATACTTTACTCGGGTCCAGTATCCGGGTAGCGATTTATCACTCGATGCACACCCCTATTATATACGTGGTTATTTTTACCTCTTATATTTTTTCCAGTTTGTTAATACATAAATTGGCAATGAAATGTCGGTTCATTCACCAAAATGTCTTAGCTTATTCCTGACTCTGATATATATCTCAAAAGCTTTATCTCCCACTTTCGGCCGCCAAACATTGTAATAATCGGGTCATAACGGCCCTCTCCCTCCTCCGCTGCATTTGTCCATGCTTAACCTGATTGCAAAATGTTTAACATACCGGTACAATTATATCCTGGAAGTTTTCTTTATTGACGTAAAAGGTCAACGCTGTCTAACCACCTAAATAGGTTCTAGCTATAGGCAGTAACCGATAATCGCAATGTTTGAACGAAAAATTAATACACAATCAACATATTTACATACTGACTTGTACACTATAAAAGCTTGTGCCAAAGCTAAAAATATGTATTAACACGTTATACGATATAATATTTTGGAGGAGGGAATTGTACCAGGGATATGATTATGCAATTTGATTAAAAGGAAAGCGTTTGTGACAGATGAACACTTCTCTTACGCTGAATCTGCTGACATATAAATAGATTTGTTTTCTCCATTCATTATGAGCAAGGAAACTTAAGGTCACCCCCACCGGAAATCCTATTTTACAAAATCCGATGTCGAATCTCAAACCATTGTTACGCAAAGTGTGCTGAATTTCAATCGGGATTCTGCTTGATGAAAATTAGCAAAACCAAATCCAAGCTTCAGAAATTATGCCTTGTGCTCGAACAGAATTAATGCGATTTTGATCAGGTAGAAATCCGGGTCATTAATGCCCATCAAGCTTGCATATATAGTTTGTTCAGTATTCGCGAACAAATTTAAACAATAGTGACGTCAAAATCAAATCGATGTTATAATCAAACTGTTGGTGTGCGCGAACAAAACTCGTTTAATTAAATTTCGACGAATTTTTGTTGCGAAAAATTTCGGCAATCTTACTCAAATTTTTGCGAACGTAAAATGGCTATATTTCAATCCCAAAACAGTGTATTCGCCAACAATTTTAGGTCGAATTTCTATTGACCAAAAAACGTTTCGTAATCAATTTTATGCAAAATCACAAAATAGGATGGTTGGTTGATTCGTTGTAAGTTTGCTAGCGCGTTACCGATTTTATGTTTCTGTTCGCAGTTTCGTGATGGTTCCCCAATCGTCAAAGCGAGAGAGCATGTTTACGTGCGAAATTTTCGAAACGGCGCAAATTGCCAACTTCGACGTCTTCTGATTCGGGCAAAATTGGGAAATGGGACTTGAAATTCCTATAGAATCACGAGCATTTAGAATTTTGAAATAAGGCTAACGCTTTCCTGTATGAATAAATGTCTATTTCGTTTAATGTTGCATTTTTACCCCATAGGTAGATTGAACCTGCACCGTTTGAGTATGAGACTTGTGCGTTAGACGCTATGCTATCTAGGAGCTGCTGCTCGGGAATTTCGCAAAGCGAACGGATAACAGCACACATTCAAAACGCACGTTCCGCGACAAACTCGATTAGTGCTTCACTTCGCCATATGCACATTACAAATATGTGACACTATGCGGTAAAGTGTTAAGATCTAGATTGAAAAATATCTTAAGGTTAGGAAAATCTTCTAAGGATCGGGGTTGTAAAATGCCGCCGATTGTCATATTAAAAACCAGTTGTCGATGCTGGACCAGCGAACAAAGAAATACCCTGTCGAACTCTGTGGGTTATCGGACGGCTTCTCTGCTTTCTCCTTCTAAAAAGCTTTGGTTATTTCAGACACAGAGAGACTTGTGGTGGGTATGCAGGCATGTTCATCGTCTCCTGTGGGTCGTTCAACTGCTTCACCGAGTGCCGGTTTGGCGCAGCCCTTTTGAGGAAGCCAACTGCTGGAGGGTGCCAGTGCTTGGCAACGCTTCTTGGCTCACGCAGGGACCCAACGTCAAGAAACAAATTCTTTCTCTTTGGAGCAGCAGGGCACTTCGTCGGTTCTTCTACAAGGAACTTCTTGCTGCAGCAAGCCACAAAAGCCCCGATGCTTGAAATTAGGAGTGTTACAGATCGTTTGGGGTCTAGCGCTGAGTTAACCGAGTTACTTCAAAATCAGTTGAAGCTTTTGACTTATGGACATTCTGCATTAAGTATGTCGAAAGGTGCTAAAGGTCGTCTGAAGCAGGCGTTTTCTCGTTGGTATAAGCATGCTTTTAATAATTTGGTGTTGCCCACAGGGTTAGGTTTTGTTAATTATAAGGACTGTTCCGGCATTTGTTAATCCAGTTTCTGTGGCACATAGCAGTTGTCAATTTAGTTTAATATTAGATTGTTCGTTATTCAATAAATGGCAAAATTTAAATTCAGTTTGGAAAGTATTGAGAAGTTTCACAGTTTTTTCGCAAACGTTGGTATCTCGATAAGTTAGATGTGGAGTAGAGTACTACAAAAAGGTATTGCAGTTAACTGCCAGAAGTATCTAGGGCTTACATCACTGCGTTTTGTTATATTTTGTGCGCATGTATATTCAAAAAATAATGCGCAGATTGACCTTGAAATGGTGCAGTGTTGAGATTATTTGGTTGCGGGTTTTTAGCGATTTTTCTAACGGCAAATTCAAGGGAAACTTTGTATTAGCACTTGGAGTATTTAGGAACTGCAGGGTTCTTTGTAAATATAAAAAAATCTAAAATATTTGGCTTCAGAGTATTTTATGAGATGCGGGCTCTGCTTTAGACCACGTGTCAAAAGTATTGGATCTTGCCGATCTGAAGCTGTTTATGCACGTTCTTTGCTGAAATTTGCTGGTCGTATTGCCGAGTAAGGTCGCGTTTAGTAAGTTGGCGTTTTTGAGAACATAAGGTTTTATCCTGCTGCAGCAGCTGATAGTTTATTGATTGGGCTGCACTCGTCAGTTTCTCGCCCAAGTTACGGACAGATATACATGATATATTTTGGAAATAGGGTTCATCGAACATAAACCCACTGAGGAGGCATGAAATATAAGTGCTGCAAGACTAACGAACTATCGTATTCGGCATGCTGAAAAATCTATAATAGACCATTCTTGATGCCCTGCACCTGCATGTAATATGTATGCAAACTACTGGAGCCAAAATATATTCGACACTAGACACATTGAAAACCTATGAAAGAGCATGAAATATATGTGCTGTACTCCATATAGGCAAATAATTGTATTCGACGTTCAGAAAAACCTATATATAGACCATTCTTAATGCACTGCGCACCACTAGGGTAAAATCGGTCCAAGCGTGTCAAGCTACAGCAGATGAACCAACATACATTTAGGCCAATTTTTGCTACCAAAGGTGTTTTCATTGTTATTTGTCACTAATGTAATAACGGGACGCAGCTGCATGGCGCAACTTCCTAACACCATGCCCATACGACCCCGGCTATCATAACCTCAAGGGAGGACCATGAATTTTGTAATTTGGCCACTTTTTTTGGTCAGACCCAAGAAGCTATGGAGCTTAGCAGGCCGCAGGCGCGCTTCACGAGGTGTGTTCGGACCCCGCCCGATTGTTTGCGCACGTGTCTAGTATTTCGGTATGATTACTGAGGTGCCCCAGAAAGGTTGACATCGAAACCTGCTCAAAGTTCATAATGTCAAGCCGATATTCCCTATCCTAAGCTCAGTCGGAAGTTGTTTAGTGCGTGCCCAATGAAAAGTAAATTTGAACGAAAGTTAGACTTTAGTAGAAATTTCAACCTAATCACGATTAGCCATGGTCCCATCCCTATTGGATCGCTGTAGCCTATGCTACCCCCACAGGGTTCCGACATTCCCTGAGAGTTTAACGTCGGACTACCTAGTTAGTAAGTTGACAACTTTGTTGCATTCGTATGACGGTGCTGAGGTTTTCCTAATAAATTTTATCCGAGATTTGAGCGTGATATTTTCGCGAGTGAGGTCGATAGATAATTTGGTGGATCACTCTCGCAATAATCCCGTCACTCTTGTATACAAACACTGGTGGCAAACCGCAAGTGTCAACGCTTGGGATATTCTCATCCGCAGGCCGTGGCACGTAGGATTAGCCAGTCCATTCGGACGCACTTATTGCACTTGGAGATGAACAACGCGGGATACATCGAGTGATTTTAAAGATTTTATTTGAGTTATAACAGTACTAGTCAAGCACGGGCAATCGGAGAAATATATGAGACAATACATGTTGAAACGGTAGCACTCTAACAATTCTGCCATTCGATCCATTGTCTATTTCAAAAAGGAGAGGGCGGCACGAGCGGATGTGTTCCCGGAAATACCAGACCAAAATCTATACCCGAGGCGTCCGCCGTCAGCGATAACTAACTCAGTTATGGCTCGGGTCATGCGTTCTGGTGTGCTTCGAAGTTCGCTCTCGGTAACGCGCGGCTCTATAAGTATTTAAGGGAAAATACGGGGAAGGGAGAAAAGCCCGTGTAACGTGCTGGGTTTGTCGTGTGCCGGCCAGGCGAGACCAAGAAAGCCAGGCTCGCCGCTAAAGTAACGAAAGTACGAACAAAATAAGCGGCGTACTACTGCTACCACCAAGGCTAGAGGACACGACTGGACTTGTTCAATAGAAAAAGGGTACGAATCATATTACAAATAAAAGCATGGATTTATAGTACAGGTTAAGGCATGGTTATATTACTCAAACCGACTATGGTACAATTCACTACACGGTTATGGATAAGTAATCAGCTATATTACAAGCGACTGGATACCAATGATCATTACATTACAAGCGAGGAATAATAAAGAATACAGGTGTATAGCGACTCCGTCCGGTGTCCATTCCTGGACCTGTAAGTTTTGCTTAACATCTCTATCGAGCCTTCCTCATCGTTTAGCCATTAGGGCGGGTTTTGTGCCATGTGCGGATTACATTTGCCTCGATGTATTCAGTAGTCCAAGCGGGAGCTAGAATGCCCCTGCCCTCAAAAATCCCGAAGTCGGTCCGCAATTGGACAGGCGTCGTCGTGTCTATCTTGACGAAACTCGGTAGTTCTGCCGGTTCGTGTCATGCGCTTTAAAACGGGAGCACAGAAACCTGCCTTTACTGAGTGAACAGCAACCGGGGATGGCGTCTCGCCAAGCCTTCGATTCATTTTTGTAGAAAATGATTTCTCAGGTACTAGACCCAAGGCTAGATCACGTATACGTATTATTGTGAACTTTGGTAATTTTAATAGCTTTATCGAAGTAGTTCCAGCGAAAAGTAGTGTACCGCCGTACCTTTAATGAGATACTAGCGAGCGGGGTCATAAGCGGCTGCCGGGCTCTCGGGCGGCCGGGGGCACTGTCCTTTTTGGCTGGATGTCGAATAGCGTCGGAAACGGGGCGGTCGCCTAGTATTGTTTCAGTCGGTTGTTCGGGATTCCTATCTGCTTGAAATGTCTACCAAAGTTGCCGATGTCTAGATAATGCTCGGATGGCTTTTAACGATAATCAAACAAAATACTGGCACCACATGAAAGCAAGATAATGTAACTAAGGCAGTACGCAGAAATTTGTCTTTGCAGAAAGCAAACACCTTATGCTCAAGCTGAGATACTTAGAATTTGTTTAATCTTTAGTATTCCCCAAATTTTCTTAGCTCAGTCGGATAAACGAAATTTTGGAGCTTCCTAAAGCACAATAAAGGCTAGTCCTCCGTGCCTAACCGCGACGTCAGTTCGAGCTGAAACACGACATGAGCGTCGAACGGTCAACTAAACCGCAAATTTATAAACCATAACTGTAAACGACAACGAAAGTCTCTACTATTTGGTATTTGGTTGAAAACTTTACCGTGGTCGGCTCAGGAAAATTCTATAACCGTAAATCGAGAGCTGCAAGTCATATAAAACATGGACGAGAGGCGTCCGCTGTGATTTGTCCGACCTAAGACCACGGCGAATCAGAAGGACTTCGGATTCTTCTTCTACAATCTTCTACCATCTCGTGCAACTGCCCACAGCGTGCAAAACAGGACTCGACTTAAGGAGGTTTGTCACGGACTTAGTAATGCTATAGTGACTCGGGGAGAAACGGGTCGTCTAACGTTAAGTCAGTCTACGGGGAAGGGGCTCTTATGAATGGTCTGTTACTGTTACCTCTGGAAAAAATAAACCCACATAATCCAGGTTACTCTGCTGATTCTCACTTACGAACTTCGATCCGGGGCAGCAAGTGCTAGCCCCTTCGCGAGACAGTAGGTGTCTACGCGGGTCCTCCGATTGTCGAATCCATTCCACACGCAAAAACAAAGAAGCACGAGAAAGCGCAAAAGTCAAGATAAAATATACGTAAAAAGCCCTGCGTCGGAGCCGGTCAGTAAAGTCGACCGAACTCCGCGCTGCCGAAGTCGACCTGATTCCAAGAGTCGACGCGTTGGTCGTAACCTCAAATTTTTCGCCTATATTGTGGGATAGCGATGTTGTCGCCATCCAATCGCTGACGATTTCTTGAAGCCCACTTTTTCGAGTTCAAACCGGGCGCCCAGTTAGAAAATTCCGTAAATTTTATTTTTGGCAGGTATCGTAAACCCTGGCCCCTTTAGAGATAGTCGGCTTCAATCGAAATCGCCGACATCAAGTTTGAACCCTCCTAATACTCAGAGGCCAAACATCTGCAAATTTGACCCGAATTTTCCTGAAATCTTGAACCATGTCCCATCTGTAGTTTCAAATTTATGTCAATCGGCTTAAAATTTCTTACCCAAAACCCATCATTCAAATCTTTAAACCTCTTACCCAACCAAAATCGTCCGTTATTCCCCAACTGTCTAACGAAAGTGATTGAATCACCTGTCAAATTCGAAATCAGTAAGTCTACTTATGTATGGGAACAGTCGGAATAAGCTAGGAATTTACGCTCGTTTCAGGTCAATCTCGTCTTCATGTTCCCATTCATCAGATTTTGTTGGCTAACGTGTATGTGTGAAGCTTAACTCCTATTGTTCGGCGTGTTAACGGTTCCATCCATCATTGCGCAAGCGTCCTAAAAGTCCAACTGGGGGCTAAATTCTCTATCAAACTCATGGCTCAACGTGCAGACATTGCACGTTTACATGTCGGCTCGTGGGATAAAGCCAAACATTCCTTTCTGACATTTTCTCAGGTGCCGTGGCACAGGGTTTCTAAACGTCCCTGGGGGGGGGGGGAGCCGGTGACGGGAATGAACCCATCTCGGGGTTGGAAGTGCGACATGCTCTGACGGACTCTCAGTGAAAAGAAGGCGCTCATCGGGGGCCTTGGGAACCCGCAGGAGGGCTCAAAACACACCCCCTTTCCTTACCGAGTCCAGTCTGTCCGTAAAACTTATAGGTTTAGTGAAATTTTGTACGTGATGTCCTCGTCCGTCCTGTTTTTTGTCCTGTCCTCATATATAAGTCCATATATACATATACATACACATATTATAAACATACACATACAATACGTCCGAACACATATACACACCCACACAAGACACACAGGCGACCTGAGCGACAGAGAGGTCGCTCAAGTTCGCAGCGGAAACACACAACACAGCAACAACAATAACAGCAACCGACCAAAGAAGTCGGTTAAAAAAAGAAAAAGAGAAAGCAAAAAGGGCAATGAGGACACGGAGAGGAAAAAGAAAGGGCGCAAGAGGGGAAGCGGGACAAAGGAAATCCCTGGGAATTCTCGAGAGGCTGGGGTGAGATTCGGTCCCAGGACGAAGAACGGGGCCGATCGATACCAAACACGAGGGAGGTGGACGTAGTAGCGGGTCGGGACCCACATATGGGGTCCGACGTATGTAAGTACGTAGGGCTTCAGCGGGCTTTCCTGCGCTAACGGTTGGGCGGAGCGACACCCGCCAGGTATCGCTAAACTCGCCCTGGAAGGGCGATTCGAACGACTTTGTCCGAAAGGCAGCGGCTAAAGGGGCACTAAAATCACCACGGATAGAGAAAGTGTCGGTGTTGGTGGGCGCGCTTTCGTCGGCCATCCCGGGTTAACAGGGCAACGACCGGAGGTCCGCCGAATATATTTGGAGACGTCTCGACGTGATGACCGCAATGGGGGGCGGTTTGCCTATTTTCGATTCAGGAATAAATTT
>JASANE010009137.1:0-93192 GCA_030248225.1 Trileptium ribeirensis | reverse complement strand
CTGTTCTAACCTCTACAGTATACAAAATGGAAAATGTGAATAATTGACTATATCTTTAAGCAAAAACGGCTATTGCAAATAGTTTGTATTATCACAAATGCAAATATAAAGGCGTGTTCACACGCTCAAACTGTTTACTGGAGTGGGGTTCGAAATTTGAGTTGAGAGTCAATCAAATTTCGATCAAAATTTGACGGTGATTTTTAAATGAAAATTGCAGATATTTCAAAATTTGATCAAAATTGGAACTCAAATTTTTATGGAAAATTTGAGCAAAAAGTTTGAGCGTGTGAAAACACGCCTTTATTATTTCTTGAACCTCTTTTATCCCTTAAAAATGTTTGAGCCATAACAAGTATAACATAACCTAGTTAAAATAAAATTTTGATGAAGAACAGCATAATGCTCAATTACAAAGACTAGCTGCTCCAACTCACGCGTCTAATAGTTATGATACATAATTCGTTGTCTTGTACTGTTTTTATAGTTTCGCTAATGCACCGTATTTTGTTCGCAGTATCTTTGACTCAATAATACGACATTTGTCATTTCAACAACATCTTCGAAGTTTGAAACTTGGCTGGCTAGTTCACCTTTCAAATATAAAACGAGATTATTTCAGCTTATTTGGGCATTTTTTTACTTGTATATAAAATAGGTTAGCATAAAACCAGAGAGAACAGTGGTCATAAGAAACATCTTACATTTCGATCTTCTACTGTGCGCGTTTGGTACTCGAATGACAGATAATGAAATTCTATAAAATCTAAGCACTTGTTGCACAATTATCATACAAATCGCTAGGCTAGTTCGCCATACGGTATTTGTTCAGTTATACGCATTCGCAGAATGGTGTATCAGATATGTTGGCTGCCTAATTTCAACCATGGATACGGCGGTGACAACTGAATTTTCTCACCATGGTGTACTCGGTTCGTGGTTTTTGCCTAATAGTTTAATTAAAAAAAGTAAAACTGACTGCCTACGTTTCATAAAAGGGTCGAAGCAACGTTTTGGGGACAAACACCAAACTGTGACCTCTACTTTTGGTATTACATAAGTGTGTAGCAAATTTAATTGGTGATACACCTGTCCATTTCCAAAAATTCAGAGTATATTTAAATGACTGTTTCGACACAAAACATATCCACATCTGCTGTACTTATGAAAATGTACCCATATATACACATTATCAATTTACACACATTGCAGATTATATACCAATTATTCGCTGCTGCACATATATGGTGCGCACTACATGGGTCTAATTTACCGTTGTTCAATGCTTGTTTGTGGCACTTTCAAAATATCTTATTTCGAGACGAAATTAACCCTTTAGCGCCTGAAGTTTGGGTAGCGTGCAACATTTGACAAGAAATTCACCGGTAGCTAGAGAAATCGAACCCGGGTTTGTTGAACCTGAAAATTACTGCAGAAGATTTAGATCGGTTCCTTAAATTGTCGCAACCGGGCGAATAACAAGCAACTTGAAACGAGGAGTATGAAATAGTTATCTGAAATTGGATCTGACCGTGATAATCGAAAGCGCCTGAACGTGCTCAAATAAAGTGAGCACGGAAAGGAAATACATACATCCATATGTGAGTAATATAGCGCAGAGCCGAGCAGATCCTCATCTTCGTATATATAACCGAAACGATTTGAAATGGAGGTTAGAATTTAAGCTATAGGCCGGGCTGGGTTCCATAGGTTACAAAAACAAACTGCCCTGAAATGAAGACCGAGCCAAGCCACAGCCGAACACTAGCCTTGACGAGCGGAGCCAAACCTAGTGTATTTGGAAAAGTATACGGTTTAATACTCTTAAATCTCTTTTTTGAATTAGCAAAAACAGCAAACGATACAATGCAAGTCGTCAACAAGAGCCGAGAGCCTGAGATTTATGCAAAGAAATTTTAAAAATATATATTATAAAATCCAAAGCCCTTGAGTAAAAGACGCTTACCTTTGGACGGCTTATGAAACCAACGGCAGGCCGTACAAGGTATATTATGAACTTTCAGAAAATGATTAGTAAACGAACAGATCCGCATCGATATAGAAAGTCCTAAAACAACAAATATCAGAGGAATTTAAAAGCTAATTACATTACTAGCCGAGAACCCGTGGCTACACGCCACGGAGGAAAATGTACCCTCGCGACCCATACCTCTTTGCGGGAAAATCGGAAAAGTAAATTAAATACTCCACTTAACTCAGCGGGAAATTTGCCTTATGCGACAGTAAACTTAACCCGCGCCCATCAATAATCCTATTTTGCTATTTCTGTGAAAAATCTGTCACCTACGCTATAACAAAATAGGATAGTCGATGGGCACAGGTTAAGCTTACTCGCGCATTATATGAGACTAAATTCATTTTTTCGATTTTTGAACGTCTGGGGGTATTATATAGGGTCACACTGACCCCTATATCTCCTTACCGGAACCTCGAAGACAAAAATCCACCACTCCAGTCGACTCAAATTACCTTGAAAGAGAGACTAACTTCATTTCTTTCCATGTTGGAACACCTGAAGGTCATATTCTATGGATGCCCCGACCCCTAAGCCTCTTAACCGGAATATCAGAGCTAAAACGAACCATTCCAATTGATTCAGTATGTCAAATTACTTTATACGAGATTAACTTCAGTTTTTTTGATTTTTGGACACCCTAAGGCACTCCCCAGGATATTCTGACCCTCCATACTTCCTTACCGAAACCGTAGAGACCAAAATTAACCACTCCAATCGACTCAGCAAGTCAAATTACATTATATGACAAAAACTTAATTTTTTGGATTTTTGGATCCCTGAAAGGCACATAGAGAGTGGTGCCCTCCCGAGGGTACCCTGGCCCACATAACTCCTCATAGGAAGCTCGGATGCACACAACTGACCATCAGTGCATTCAGCAGGTCAAATTACACCCAGTGACCAGTACCAAATAAACTTAAGAAAGGTACTAACATTCAACTATTTTCCTTATATACCAAAATGTGACATTGCAGGAGCAGCAGCAGAACACAATCGCCATTAATATATAGACACCCCGCAAAAAGGCGTTAAAAATTGGATTGTTCTTGAAAAATGAACAAATTAACGTAAATATTTTCTATTACCTCAAAAACGTTCACCTATAACCCAAAAATACCGATTTCCATCAGCGCAAGCAATTTTGTCAA
This sequence comes from Trileptium ribeirensis, assembly GCA_030248225.1. Taxonomy (NCBI): domain Eukaryota; kingdom Metazoa; phylum Nematoda; class Enoplea; order Enoplida; family Thoracostomopsidae; genus Trileptium; species Trileptium ribeirensis. The sequence goes on along the minus strand of JASANE010009137.1, from coordinate 90,006 downwards.
CCTTATTACTGGTGTATCGATGTATCATTTAGCCGTCGGCTCAGTGGAACCCGACGCTCGATATGTACGTGCTTGTTGAAATTAGATGATCGATTAGGATACAGAAACTGACAAATAATCGACCTTCAGCCTTAGCCATACATGCTCATAGGGGATAGAGAGATTATTTCCCTGAGGAGTCGGATCCCCAGTCGACAACCTGATCCTTCCCCGAGGGCATGACTGCCCTCCTCTGTGACCTAGTGCACGTACACTCTTAACCGATCTATACCTCTAAGGATTGATGTATTGGCGAGAAACATATAGAAACCAATATAGCGAAGCTCAACGATGGAATTTCTTTCGCACTATTTTTCATGAGAAAATCTACATATGTGATAAAATTACAATGGCTGTTGCCGACATTCAATTCAATGCCGCGTTTACGTGACAAATCAGAGGATGTGAAACTTTTGTCCACCTCAGGTATTCCAACCGCTACTAACTACTGTATCGTGTCTTGACAAGCTGAGGGTAGTAAGCTATCTGCAGTCTGTTCCATCCTCGATATACTAAGCCCCTTATGACCCCTATGTTAAGCCCAAGTCGGAGGGCTACTGCCCGCCGAACAACCCACACTAAGTTGCTCTTCTTAAAGGTCACGCCCCTCAGCTTGATTTTGACCGTGGTTAGGATAAAATTTTAAGATGGTGTACACAACTCAATGCCGCTAAATGGTATGGAGTCGGCTACTTTCCAATCTTTGTGTAATGTAAAATGGGAGACACAGCGATGTTCAGACAAAATTTACGTGTTGAGCGTTGCAGTCTGTTGTGATATACATCGGTCAAAAAAAACAGGCGTCGACGTTCTTCAACAAGACTTCAAAGCCGGGCGATACGAAACTTTTCATTGCCAAAATTTTCTGAGCCGGACGCGAGTAGCCCCGGCGGGTAGACCAAGGCGTTGGGGGACGAGAGATATGAGGCATTGAGGGGATAGCCCCTGAACTCCTGCTTCGGAATGCATGTGTTCCATTATTTATAACCTATTACCGTTATGCACTTCTGACGTATTTAACCTTTACATCATGAATGATTTTGCATTTAGACTAGTGTTAACAAACTAATGTCAACGCTACGACTAGAGCCGCTTGTGCTCAATAATCGTTGAGCTATGACGACGCTGTTACTTGGATCTTTGAGTCCTAACATCACGACGAACCGAAACGTTAAGACAATGAACAGAGCGCGTATAGCATATGTAGTTGTTCCGCGGTTCCTTGAAGCATGGCAAAGCGAATAAATGAAGCAGTCTGCAGGGCAATCACGATTAGTGCACCACCTTATAATGTACGCTGTGGTATATACTTGTTCAAATTTAAAAGCCAGAGGGTTAATATTTATTATTTTGAGCAACCGTATGTATGTCATACCAACATCAGAAACCGTTCAAGCAACATTCCATATGTATATGCTAAAATGTTCAGGTGTCCATGTATTCGACGCAAGGCTTGCAAAATCTGCTTCATAAAAGATCTGCGTTTTCCGAACCAGTTGAATTGCAAAAAAAGTAAATTACTACGAAATTATACGGCTCGACCATACAGTAAAACCCAGGCTCGCAAAATTTTTACTTCAAACGAAACATCGTAGGTATTTATAAACAAGACTTTGAAGACAAACCATTTAACTACGTAGATGTTTTTATCAATGTAGTCATTAAAGGTGAAGTTTTAAAAAAACCAGATGCCAACATTACAACGCATACAATGCCGGTATGCATGCAAATTTTATGCAACGAAAAAACGTTGATGCTAACATATTATGATTTCAAATCCGGCAAAGCGCAAAAAACGAGATCATACCTTACTGACCGCTGAACATTGATGCTAAGCTAAGAAAACATTTTTACTGAACCTTCCTTTATAAATAAATAAAAGAATCCTTCATGGACACTATGACCCAAGCAACCCTGAGGGCCGGAAATAAAATGCAGACCATGTCGTTCTGTGTTAATTTATTGCGCGTGTATATAAAAACGTGATTAAGTTATATTAACTACAAAATCATCATGACCAATACCAAAGGGCCAGAACCCAATCACTTCCCAACTTGAAAATTCCTAAATTTCCTAATTTTATAACGTATATAGTGAATCAGGACTTGGAGCAGCAAATTTTCCAAGTGGAAGGGCCTCATAGTAGGTGAAATCAAAAGGACTTGAAATTTTAGGTCATGAAGACAGTTCAGCCAACATAGACTAGATACTAGTTGCCGCAAGATCATACTTAGAGAGGAGCAGAAATTAGTTTGCACCGTCGGCGTCGCAGACTTCGGCTTGGACGTCGCCGAAAGTCGCAAAAGGCACAACTAGGTGATTAAATCTTTGCGGCAAAATAGCCCAATAAGTTCCGCTTCTTTTCTATAAAGCTTTGGATTTGGTTCAAAAATACAGTATTTTTCTTGATAATGCACTAAAGGCCCAGCGGTAATTGGGAATTATAGTAATGCACGTTCATAAAGGGAGAGAAGGATATTATCGCCCTGAGACTCGGGCCCCCTTGTGGCCGATTCTTCTGTGGCTCCAGCCCAACCTAGTATTACACAAAAATGGGCAAACATCGGGAGCGAATGAGCAAAAAGTGAATGAAATAATTTGTTAGCTACTTTTTGCACGGAGGCCTTCAATTGGTAAAAGCTTGTAAAAATGAGTGCCAAGCAATTTTATAAATTGCTCGAAAAAGTTTGAGCTCAAATTTCGAAATATCGCAATTTTCGCTAAATTTACCGTCAAAATTTGAGCGTGTGAACATGCTATATGAATATAACTGATTCCCACTATACTAACCGTCCACGTGCACGACTTCACTTTCGTGTCTTCGGTATTCGATGCCAGGAGCCTATATCCTACATACGTAAACCCTGACCTGTCAAGCTTCAACTTCATCGATTATGTTCGCGCACATTCAACTAAAAGACTAATTTGTTTTCACTTATGAATACTAGTATGTCGCCCAACAGTTTAAGCTATTCTAGCGATACACAGTGCTTGCTACGAGCGAGTGGATCGCTCGATTTCAAAAGTAATAAAATCGACAATTAAAATTCTACTTTTAGAACAAATTTCTTTCGAGCGACAGTTATTTTTAGCGAACACTGTTAAGCCAAAATCAAACAATCACACGAAAGATGGTGTCCAGTAAGAACAAGCTAATCGACACATATATACGTATATATGCTGTTGAATCAAACAATCTAAAAGAATTCTGTGGCGGCTCTGAAGTACAGTCATCAAAAGAAATAAATACACAAAAAACGAACAAAAAGAAAACATTAAACATTGTTTTTATAAGCTAACATTACAACATTCTATTGCTTCGATTAAACGCGAACGCGAAAACATTTTTGTTCAAAAATACAAGGAATTTCGTCTTCGTTCACGTTAGTTTGTAGACGAACGAATAAAGTTTGTTCGCGTTTATGTTCGTTTGCGTTTCGCGTTCGTTTTAACCCTTTCATGCCCGAATTAATTTGAGTATCGTGCAATGTTTGACAAACTCAAGCCTGCGCCAGGGATCGAACCCGAAACGTACGGTTGAAACTTGTGTACACAAACCACTGAGCTATCTGAGAGCTGTTGCTCGGTTTCTTAAGGAACCTCACAATGCGAGCGAATAGCAACGCACGTTCAAACGTACGATATACGACAAGCTCAGTAAACACAATGAGTCGCAATGTGCGTTGGGTCCATTTGGACCTTACGGGCATGAGAGGGTTGGTTATGCGATTGGTTAATTTTTAATTAACCCTTTCATGTCCGAATTAATTTGAGTATCGTGCAATGTTTGACAAACTCAAGCATGCGCCAGGGATCGAGCCCGAAACGTATGGTTGAAACTTGTGTACACAAACCACTGAGCTATGTGAGAGCTGTTGCTCGGTTCCTTAAGGAACCTCACAATGTGAGCGAATAACAACGCACGTTCAAACGTACGATATACGACAAACTCAGTAAACACAACGAGTCGCAATGTGCGTTGGGTCCATTTGGACCTTACGGGCATGAGAGGGTTAAAGACTTATTTTTGTCTGTAACTAACTTCTTGATGCGCAGGTTGTTGTAGAAAAAACAGTTCCAATGCAACATTAGTAACTATTTCCTGAGCACAATTCAACGTGGCGACGGCATCACGAGAAACGATGGCTGGACCACAAAGGGCGTCTAATAATAATATTAGAACCGCGTTTGGCGCGAACATTGGTTTTGTCAAAACGAACCGTTTGAATTGTTTTCACAAGTATAAAATATACAGTTCTGCCACTATCAATAGTATAACAATGCAATGAAATAAGGTAATACTGCGGCATCTCACGGCAAAACGATCTAGAAACCAATTCAAGCTTAGCTGCAATGTCATGTATGTCCTATGTAAGTACCATTTCGGTAATGACAATTGCAAAACAATTGACAAAAATTGAGCTAACATAAATTGTCGTGCTCATGATAGCCACCACTACCGAAACCACTATTGTGGTGTTACACAATCCGCTGGATCAGTCGATCTTTTCAGGCTTCGTATCATCAATGTCTTCTGCAGCTGCTGAGCTGGATTGCTGTTCCGATTTGAACCAAGGTAGCCTAAACACGCTTCCGAGTTTGGCTTTAAATTTTCCGACAGCACTTTTCAGTCGGTACCGTAATGATTTTTGTTCCAATTCGCGTGGATCTTTGAGTATAAGTCGCTTGGTTGTGAGATTGTGTATTGGCCCAAATGCAAGTGCAACAACGGTACAAACAAGACAAATTACGTTATATGGCATGCTAAAATCGGGCGTCGGAAGACTAACTAGAAACGTTTCGGCCGCCAAACGTTCTAATAAGCGGAGCGAAGTGAAGTATGTGGCTAATGTGTAACGATGTTGGGCAAAAGGATCCGCAATGGCTGCTGTTGTGGCATCGTCAATGTTTCGGGGACCATTGGTGTCCAGTGTGTAATCTTCGTCAACAATGAAGACCGTCGGTCCAGGCACTTGAAATCCACGATTTGCATCCGGAGGATATTCCGTCCACCTCAAATACAAATTAAATCGAAAAAATATTACTAAATTAAATGACTACAAAGTACAAGAACTATTTTTAATTATTTTAGACTTCCGTTAAAATATACAGAAAATTTCTTTAAAACAAGCACATTCAATTTCAATTTGGAACATTCTTCATAACTGTTTAGCTCAGTACATACTATAGTTATTGTGCTACGATTATGTACCCAGGAATCTCGATCTCTGAAAGCACCTGAATTTATACGGGGTCTTTTCTTCGATAAAGTTTTTAGATCCCGGATTAAATTATTGCACAACTATTGACTGATTGTAATGGGGATCGCAAAAAAATTGACGGCATTGAGAATAAAAAACTACAATTTAGTCCGCTATATCTATTTGACTGACTACAAAATCTAAGGCAAAATTTTGATATTTTTGAAAAGCCTCCGTTTCAATAATCAGATAAACAATTTTTCCAGTAATCACTCGTTGTTGTAAAACAAACATGAAATCACCATCTTGTCTAAATAAACACCATCTTGTCTAAATAAACACCATCTTGTCTAAATAAATACATGGGAATTATTGTAAATCCAGAGAACAAAGAAATTAACAAAAACCTAAACGAAAATCAACAAAAACGAGCTATACCTTAACAACATTTTGTCGAAATCCATTGATGCGCGGCACACCGTCATGGCACACGGTATTTCAAAGAGGGCCGCCACGTAGCTTGGTTTAGAGCGGATTCGACCTGGCGCATAAAATGCATAGTTCGGATCAATGACGACACTCCTGCTGTCATGGGATATAACTGCTGATGATTTCATGATACCCGAAAACGATTGATTGCTACACTCCATTGTAAAAGTATGGTAGTAAACGCGAAGGTACCATGGCGTCAAATGACGATAAACCAAAAGAACCGATGGCACGGCAGCGTTCACCTTCGAAGAGACAAATTTATGCGAGCATTTAGGGAAAATTTGGCAAACGTATTTGCCATTTTGTTGACCAGAACCTGAAACTTAGCATGTATATCTAGGTACCCATGGCAACTGCAGGCGACACTTTATAATGTTATTTACTAATTATTATTAGAGCAAACACATGAATGATGAAATAGTTTTGACGTTACGAAATTTAATAACAAATCCCAGCCTTTGGAACAAGAATACAAAATGTTATGCATGCAGTTACAAATAGAGTTAAGGCAGAAAATCGAACGCAGGCGGCTACAAACAATATCAGAATTAAACGATATTGGCTCAAACGAAGTTCGTTAAATTAAACGCAAACTATTTTGATTAATCGCAAGTTATCTGTTTCCATTTCAATGCATGAGGACTTAATCGCGAAGGATCGAAATCGAACAGAACTTCGTTCGATTTTAGCATATTTTAATCGTAGCTGTCTTTACAGCAAGAGATTAAGGTTTAAGATTTTGGCTGTTGGGGTGAACCATGATTTAATCTGTTAAATCCGCGTTCGGTATGTCATTAGCACTGCGGAATGACAAAATTATTATATAGTATATATATAATAAATTTCGTAAGTTTCTGTATTTCTGATCACTGTTGGAAGGAACAAAGGGTCCTATCATTTATAGTTTGGTGGTAAAACGGTCGTAACGCCAATTTCGGATCACTCAAAAAAGTAGCGAGGTTAAATAGAAATTTAACAATATGCCACCATAAAATTTATCTTAACGACATTTTTAAATACCTACAATATAGCAGTGAAGGGTTGATGGCGGCAGCTCTCATTCCCCAGGTTGTTCGATGCCGCGCTTTTGCTGTCACACTGTTGGAAATTCGCCAATTAAATTTTTAAACCTCTTTAGTCGTTATCGGATCACCCAAAAAAGCTACTAGGTTAAAAATAAATTTACAATATTCCACCATAAAAATTGCATTAACAACATTTTTAAATACCTGCAATATAGCAATGAATGTTTGATGGCGGCTGCTGTCGTGCAAAAGGTGCATTCGATGCTGTGCTATTGCTGTCACATGACGATTTCGGTTCAGTGTTTCGGGATACGACTAAATTAAACGATGAATCACTGTCGTGTGCGAAGAAATACGACTTGAGATCGTACTTGTAAATATTCGGCGAATCCTTGTTGGCCACATAGCTTGTCGGCGATAGATTATACGAAGCACCGACATTACACGATGTCTTGTCCCAATTATTGTAGTCGTTTACATCGAAAACAACTTCGCTTTTCTCAGCCACATGACAAGGCCTCGAAATTCCGTAACCAAATAAACTTTTTAACGAAAATTCCGCTTTATCTTCCCTAGACGCGACCATCGACAGTGTCTGACGAACCGTTAGAAAGTCAGAGCCAACCCTTTCCACGCTAAACGTTATCGCATGATAGGCTGACTTAAAAAGCCGAGTCGGATTTAGCAGCGACACTATTCCCCTCGACCCAGGTCCACACGGTAATAACAACTTCCATGGCGTCAAATTTTCGGTACAAACGTTTTCACTCGCGAGCGCAGCGTAACGACTATGATTTGAGTTTACGAGAACATTTTCATTTGCTTGCGATATTAGCGAAAATTCTGGCCTTGCCGATAATCCAGGGACCATTTGACCAAGAGACGCACAAAATAAGCCACTAAGCGCATTGATCAAATCAGCCCATTTCTTATCAACCTTCTCTGCAGGTAATGTTCTATTAAAAATTACCTCAATCTCGGCTCCTGTTGGCCCGGCTAAGACATCCAATGTCCGACCCCAATACGGCTTCCAGTGCCCCTGTACTAGAGATAGCCGTAGCTCATCGACATCATAATCTTGAACAAGTTCATGGACCAGCTTGGGAAAGAGATCAAACATCCGTGCCTCGCTGCTAGAATCCGACGTCCGTGACGCAGTTGTAGCAAACGACATGCGAATGCCAACGGAATCTCGTGGAAGTGGCCTTACTAACAGTTGTTCGTAAAAAGCGTTACCGCGGCTATTAATGGCCGTGCGAATATAATTGTTGCGATCATCGCCGTCCGATTGATGGATTCCGCAAACGGCAAGTACTACTACTATTGCTAAGTCAATAACAAGCGAAAACCCCATTACACATCACCACGCTTCAGATACGCGCTTATAATTTATTCGGTAGCGTACAAGATGTTATTACACGTCATGTTCACATAGTTATTGTGTAGAACAAGTCGCTGATATACAAAAAATCAATCTTAACAGTCCACATTAGTATAATATGGCCAGTCTTTGAAGTTACCGTCAACCTTGAATGAATAATGAACAGAACAAAGGATATTATCAGCTCCACGAAAGACAATATTAGCAACTGACGTGACTGCGTTGAGCGAGCTTAACAGTGCACATTAGTATAATAAGGGCAGTCCTTGCCAAAGCAACCATCGACCTTGAATGAACAATGAACAGAACGAAGGATATCAGCTCCACGAAAGACAATATTAGCAACTGATGTGACTGCGTTGAGCGAACTTAACAGTGCACATTAGTATAATAAGGGCAGTCCTTGCCAAAGTAACCATCGACCTTGAATGAACAATGAACAGAACGAAGGATATCAACTCCAAGAAAGACAATATTAGCAACTGATGTGACTTCGTTGAGCGAGCTTAACAGTGCACATTAGTATAATGAGGGCAGTCCTTGCCAAAGTAGCCGTCGACCTTGAATGAACAATGAACAGAACGAAGAATACTATCAGTTCCATGAAAGACAATATTAGCAACTATTGTGACTGCGTTGAGCGAGCTTAACGGTGCACATTAGTATAATAAGGGCAGTCCTTGCCAAAGTAACCATCGACCTTGAATGAACAATGAACAGAACGAAGAATATTATCAGCTCCATGAAAGACAATATTAGCAACTGATGTGACTGCGTTGAGCGAACTTAACAGTGCACATTAGTATAATAAGGGCAGTCCTTGCCAAAGTAACCATCGACCTTGAATGAACAATGAACAGAACGAAGAATACTATCAGTTCCATGAAAGACAATATTAGCAACTGATGTGACTGCGTTGAGCGAACTTAACAGTGCACATTAGTATAATAAGGACAGTCCTTGCCAAAGTAACCATCGACCTTGAATGAACAATGAACAGAACGAAGAATATTATCAGCTCCACGAATGACAATATTAGCAACTGATGTGACTGCGTCGAGCGAGCTTAACAGTGCACATTAGTATAGTGAGGGCAGTCCTTGCCAAAGTAGCCGTCGACCTTGAATGAACAGAACGAAGAATATTATCAGCTCCATGAAAGACAATATTAGCAAATAATGTGACTACGTTGAGCGAGCTTAACAGTGCACATTAGTATAATAAGGGCAGTCCTTGCCAAAGTAACCATCGACCTTGAATGAACAATGAACAGAACGAAGAATATTATCAGCTCCATGAAAGACGATATTAGCAACTAATGTGACTACGTTGAGCGAGCTTAACAGTGCACATTAGTATAATAAGGACAGTCCTTGCCAAAGCAATCGTCGATCTTGAATGAACAGAACGAAGGATATTATAACAATGAACAGAACGAAGGATATTATCAGCTCCACGAAAGACAATATTAGCAACTGATGTGACTGCGTTCAGCGAGCTGCTGCCTAGCAACTATTCTCGACTGCTGTTTGACCTTATATTCTAGAAAATAGATAAATTTTGTATTAATAGGACCGCTCTTTACGCTCCCCCAATCCCACAGGGAGTACTCTAGTCCCGAGAGTAGAGATGAGAAACAGGCAGACTTTCTAGCTCAGGCTCGGCTTTTCCTGAATCAGTTCCGGCTCGGATTTTTTAATTTAAAGCTAGGGTCGAGTCTTAACCTCCTAACAAAAAGTCTGCAATTCAATATTGTGTTTATACAAAATATACAAACCAATACAGTTTAGTATTAGAACTTTTAAGCGCAAAGATGATTTTATTCAGATGTTTTTGAAATTGGGTGACTATTTTAGAATTAAATCAGTTGCCCTAATTAAATTTATTGTTTTAGAAAAGAGCTTTAAACAGCCAGCCACAGGTTTTTCAGATACACTATGTACGCTCGGCCAGGCTCTCAGTTAGTAATCATAGGCTGCGGCCCCATTTGACACTTCAACCATCAGGACAGGCTTGGTTCTAGAGTTTCAATTCTTAGCTCTACCCGATAAGAACTTCACACAAATCTCAAGTATATAATAAGTTAGAAAACTGCGCTTAAACACCATCACCACTTGTGACATAGAGAAGGAGCCTCCAATGTAGTTAGGGCTAATGGTGCAAGAAAGCTCTAATGGTTATTAGAAAAAAATCGGTTTTGTCAAATAGAAATTTTAGTTTCAGTCAAATGATTAATATGGAAATTACACTGTGTGCAAGATATGGTAAAAATGAAAAATCATATCAAATCCATTTCTCGTTTTAAAATCACTTTTATACTCGATTCTAATGCACTAGATTTGATTCAATTTTCATAAACAAAAGCAATTTTAATTCCACATTTTTTGGTTAAATTTCACTCGATTTGATTCCACTTAAGTGACATATATTTTAATAGAGTTTTAACTATGATACTACCAGATAGTGAAATTTAAACCAACCGTTCATGTCAATAAGATTAGCATTAGGTGTATATGTTTAACATAACACAGGTTCTAAAATTTCCCACCAAAGGTCGATTTAAAAAGAGTGAATTAAATTTCACGTTTTTCTGGAATTGGATTTAAACGAACCCATTTTATATCGCGAACCAAAATTGAAACTATTTTCAGTTTTAACTTTTTATGTATCTGTGCACACACCTTATTGTAGTTCCCGCGTAATTGATGGCTTTTCGAAAACATTACAACAATCTTCACCGCCATAGTAATTAGAACGTAGTGGAGATTGTGTGTTGCAGGAGTGAAATCCTTTAAATTCCGTCTGTGTGTGTGATGGGCCATAACTAGGAAACGACTTAACCGATGTTCATGATCTTGGGCTCATTCGAACCGGCATAATCGATTTACCGTGTACATCCCGAGAGTTTTTTTATTTTAGGACTCTGGTTCCGGGGTCAAAATGTGGGTTTTTGCCTCGTTTTAGTACCATTCACGGAAGCAAGGTTATTTTTATCTTAACTTTCGAATTTTTTTCTCTGGTTGGTTTTGTTTGATAGTAAAGTGACAAATACAGATGCCTCTTTTTTGTTTTTCGATAAATGCTCCAGTTCTGGATTTATGTGGTTTGAACTACGTGGGTATGGCGCTCCAGTGGTCCCTCGGCCAAAAATTTGTTCTGACGTCTTGTCCAGCTGATAAGTTTCACCTGGAGGATATCGGGCATAGGAAACTCATTTCCGTAGCTGGTTTTGCTCTGTGACCCATGGTTCTATGGGTACGGAGGTATGACACCGCATGGTTCGGTGTCAGAGGTGAAAATGAGGGATTTTTACACCATTTTAGTACCCTTCACGGAAGCAATGTTATTTTTACCTCAAATTTGGAATTTTTATCTCTGATTGGTTTTATTTCATAGTAAAATGATAAATGCCGATGTCCCTTCTTTGTTTTTCGATTAAGGCTCTGGTTCTAGAGTTATGGGGCTTGAGATACGGTGCCACAACCCTCGACCCAACATTCGAAAATTTGTTCTGACGTCCTGGGCGGCAGAAAAGTTTCACTTGGGGGTTTTCGGGAATGGTACACTAATAGGTACGCGGGTATGGTGCCCCCAATGTTCGGAGTCAGAGGTCAAAATGAGGGTTTTTCCGACATTTTAGCACCCTTCGCTGAAGTAAAGTTATTTTTACCTTAATTTTCGAATTTTTTTCTGTGGTTAGTTTTATTTCATAGTAACATGATAAATGCCGATGCCTTTTTTCGACTAAGGTTCTGGTTCATGCGGTTTGAGGTATGGCACCCTCGTGGTTCCTCAACCTGAAATTCGAAAATTTGTTCTCACGTCCTGGACAGCTGAAAATTTTTACTTGCGGGTTTTCGGGCATGGAAAATTCATTGTTGGTGTTAATTTTGCCCTGCGGCCCATGGTTCAATCATGGGTACGGGGGTATGGCGCCCCATGGTTCATCGACCCAAAATTTCCAATCTTATTGTGACATCATGGGAAGCTGATAGCTTGCACTTGGCGGTTTTTGGGCACGGAAAACCTATTGCCGGTGTTAGTTTCGTTCTAACTTGTGCAGTATCACATATAGCATATTGACGTGCGCTATCGAGAGCTGATTGGCTGTGCACACAAAATGCGTAGGTGTACCGATGCTTCACTGCGTTCTACAATCTCGATAGAGTTACTAATAAAATAAATGAGGGCAACACAATAAGTCACGTTTGTCCTTGGTTGCGAGGATCAACCATTATCAATGAGTTCAATGTACATTGGATCCTACGTACTTCAAAGGATTGCATGTAACTTTGCTTCAAAACCTAAAAGTAGGACTGACCGCAACTGTAAAATTGATCGCCAAATGAGAGGGCCATTCTTAAACTTTCTATCCTCGTTAAACACTCTTCACAGCGGTATTAAACATTGGCGTAATCACTCTCACAAACTTATGGTTATGCATGGGTCCTGGTACTCGGCTATCCGAGTAAGATATTTTGACGTATTTACTCAAAATTATGTTTCACACTGTATATGTCTGGATCGTGATGTCTTTTATTAACTGGAGAAAAACAAATGATCCTATATCAGAGTATTGCTATTCTACCACATACATGTTTAAGGTTCGAAGTCAGTAGGAATAAACTGCACCTTGACGAGGGAAAGGTAGGCGTTCGGCCTCACAACGGTTCAGCATGTCGCTGTCACGTCAATTTGACCAAATATTGCGGCCTACTAGAACTACCAAAACACGTTAATATTCATCCGAAATCTCAATTCTCTAAATGCAATGTATTGTGTCCTGCAAATTGCGGTCTGCTTCAATGAAGGAAATAAATTACATAATTTACACTCAAGTGTCCTTATCCATACCATCGCTGCCACAGGCGGACTTCCACATTGGTACGGCAAATATTTTTACGGCCAACCATTAGCCCATGGCTAGGATGGACAGATCGCAGTGCTGGTAGACAAAAATGCAATTACTTGTTTTTCAATTACGTGTTGGTGAAGTGAACACGGATCATTTTTGCATACAAACCATTGAGGAACTGTTCCTCGTTCCATTACAGTATCGTGTAAAGCGAACGCAAAATCTACCTTTTAGAACTCAGTCTGGCAACTTTTCCGACACCTTTGCCTAGGGCAGGATAACTAAATCAATTTTAGCACAACCAGAAAACTCCACCAATCTATTGACAGCACGCACCCAATTACACGCAAATCTCACATAGAATTTAATCCCGGCAATTAAAGGCAATTTTCAGAAATGGAAGGTTCCGCTCTCTCTGGAGTTAAAAACTTTTGGACGACTGCTTGAGTTCGCGATACCAAGTAATCTACATGAAAATGTTCATACCAGTTAGTTCACTTAGCAAGCCAACATAAAAATACAATCGAAGTTATAGGTTAGTGGGGAAACTAACATCATTTGAAGTACAATTATCAGTGAAATGTATGACATTTAATTTGTATAAAAAGTTTAATCGGTCACGTTAAACACCAATGCTCATCGAAATATATTAAAACTCAGCAATTAGTATATAACTTTACTAAATTCATGTCACAATACATTCTCCAGAAACTCAGGCATCTACAAACTTCAACTTTTTGAGCTAATGTACATTAATTCATATATATATATTACATTTTTACAGTTATATATAAATGAAAACAACACTTAAATTATATGAATAATTCCCGTTTTGTATACGTTGCATCGGATCCGATAGCCACTTCTCCAAGATTGGTTGAATTATCCGAACAAAATTAAAATATTACAGCCTTTGCAGAAATGATCGTCGTATACCATGTTTATGCTCTTTTGCGAATGTGACCTGCTGAGGCGGAAGCGAAATGCATGCTATGCCGTACTTGTGTTTGTGTGGTTTGGGTTGTTGGGGGGCTGGGGTGCTTTTTTTTTGTTTGTGGTTGGTGTGTTTTTTGGCCGCTGGGCTGTTTTTGGTTTGTTTGGTTTGGGCTTTTTTTTTTGTGTTGGGTGCTGGCGAGTGTGAGGATGGTGTTGTGTTTTGGCTTTGAGATGGTTTGTTTGGGAGTGGATTGGTTTGGTGTGTTGGCGGGAAACCGGAGGATTGGTTTTTGTTTGATTTTCTTTTTGCTTTTTGTGATGATTGTTTTTTTGATGTTGCGGAGATTGTGCTTTGTGTGTGGTGGGTTTTTGTGGATTTTTTTGCTGGTTTGTTTGCGGTGGATGCTGTGCTTTTTGCCTTGGTTGCGGGGTTGTTTTGGTGGTGTGTGGCTTTGTGAGTTTGCTTGCTTTGCTTTGCGTGCCGAGCGTGCGGTTGTTTGCTCTTTGAGTGACGCTTTGATGTTGTTTTGCGCGCGTGGCTGACTGTTTTTGACTGTGCGTGCCTTTTGTTTTTGATTTGATTTGGGGTTCTGCGTGGTTGGGCCTGTTTGTGCTTTGATTTGTGAAATTCCTTCTATCTCCAAACAAAAACCAATAATTTCAAGTTCAACAGAAGAAATAAACAAACGTGTTATGTTAGGGAGGGATGAGAAGAGGAAAGTGTGTATTTGTCCCCTGTAAGATCATCTGGGTGTTGCAACCTTTGCTTCTCGTCTCTTAGTTTCGTAGACGCCGCCGTTTTGTTGTTTTTTTTGCTTTTATCCCTATCCTTCTCGTTTTCCAAAAAATTCGAGCCAGGTTCCGGTTCCGGTTCCGTTAATGGCGTTCCGTTCCCGTTGTTGCCTCTCTTATAGAAGGCCCACTTCGGCCACAAAAATTTTATCAATATCAATTATTGAAACGTCCAGTTTGTCCCGACTGAGGAGATTCGTTTGCCGTAAACATTTTCTAAGGATAAAGCGCTCGACCCCTGTTACGCTATCTGTGGCTGCTCATTCTAGATGTTACCGCAAATATCGTGATTTAATAAAGTGAAAAATAAGGAATCAAGATCAGGGGTAATCGTGCCACTACTTTCAAAAATTTTTCAATTTTGAAAGAAAAGTTTTTTCAGCGTGTTTTTTAGCGTTTTCAGCATGTTTATAGTAACTGTGTGATTTATCCAGAGAGCTACGGTGATTCAAACTATGCAAAGCATACTATGAATTGTTTAGAACCACTTAAGTCCACACTGTCAACCTTGATCTCGTATATAATACAATCAATTTATGAATATTACGTTGCAAAAATCTTATCAAAATTAGCCTCAAGCGATGCTCAGTGCGCGTATAATTGTTGAAAATCACTATAAGTGTACTCCATTTTAGTAAAAAAATGTAATTTTTTCCTAAAAACAGCATGAACAGATTTCGTGATAAACGGAGAACAGTAGTTATTGTGAAACATGCGAAGTATTATCACAGTTTGTCTCAATCACTGCGCATCTGTTAATCATATGAAATCTGAGTAATTTTCATTCAGAGACGCTAAATAAATTTTCCAAGATTCTTAAGGAATGACATAACTACAGTATGTACTTCTAGTAAGTCGTAACGAGGGAAACACGGCGATATTTCTTGATTATTGTTTTCTCGATGCGTGGTCTATGCATTCAGTGTAACACGTGTTTATACACGCAGGGACCTGCTGTACAGTACCCGCCAAAAAATGACTGTCGCTCGCTCGCGACTCGCTCGAAATAAATTTGTTCTAAAAATAGAATTTTCTATTAATTTAAATAGTTGCGAAATCTCGAGCGAGCCACTCGCTCGCGACTCGCTCAAGATGCGACGGTCATTTTTGGCGAGTACTGTAGAGACGTCATTTTTCCGTGTTACAGCGGAAACCATACGTGCTCCATGTCGATCGATAAACTAAATAAATATTCGATATGTAGTTATTCTACATTCCTGACAGGCGGCAATCTATATTTAATAATACTGCTCTAAATAGCGAAAACATCGACATTTCCTGATTTGCGAACACCAAGAGAAACCAAACTAAATCGTCCATCGTAGCTATCGTCGAGTCCATTAAGCCACGCTAGCCGTGGTCCTGACACCACAACGAGTGCTTCCAGCTTATCACTTGTCGTCGGTTCGCTAAAAACCCATTTGGAAATTAGTTCCGCAGGTGTTTTGCAAATCCCTTTACACGTAACCACGGGCGAAACGGCACTATGGTTGCATACAGGCGATCCACATCCACAATGATCTAACGCCTCGAGGGGATCCCAATTGTACAAACTAATTACCGGCACACAGTCAGCATCATCGTCGTCCGACGCAAGACACAACATTTGGAGCAACACAAATTTTGATCCAAAACAAAAATTGCATGAAAAATTTTCAATACTACTACCGTCTGCGGTTTGGCATACGGGAAAATTTTCATCCCCGTTCGAGTTGAAGATCTCTCGCGGATCCGGGGTAATGAGTGAAAACGATCGTTGTTCAACTTTGAGCGCTATTTCACCGTTATTCGAGCACGGGTCGTCGCTTGAAACAAACCTGCATCGAACAACATTGGCCATAAACTGGATACGCGTCCAGTCTGATGAAAATAGTGTTACAACTTCGTCCCAAGTAACAAACCCAAACAAGTCTCCAACGCGACAATGCTCGCCTTTAGTTGATGTCAGGTTGCAGCTAACAATTTTTGCCGTTGACGGAACGATTGGCCAATGAAGCTTAACGCTAGCTTTCACAAGCAGTACAGTTCGCTCTGGATCGAGTGTGTCAACACCGCTGGCATTAAAACCCCGCAACCACCAAATCATGATTACTTTTCGCGAGGCCGCAACTATTGCAATGTCAAAAGCCCCATTTTTGGCACAATCGACTGGTTTATTTTGTGTTCGCTCATCTTTTGTAATTTCCAAAAATTCGGCGAAAATCCAATCGCCACCTCCAACAGTTGCATCGCCAGTCTCCAATGTTAACAAAAGCTCGGGAGTAAATAGTCGCCAAATTTTAATTTCTGGTGGCGAAGTATTCTCGTCTGCAGAGTCATCTATACCTGAAGTTAAGAGAAGGCTACGTTCGCGATCAACGGCAAGCATATTGATAACACCTGGATGTGCGTTGTATAGCAACTGTTCCTCAGCTTCGAATACGTACATAATATATACGATATTGCCATTGCCGGTTCCAACTACAAATATTGGATCTGGGGTGAGACACGCTAAGCGTATACCTTCGAATAGCTCCATTTCCTCTGCTCCACGAAGCACAGCATGGTATCGAGCAATTTTGCTTATATACTCGGACGCAAAGAGTGGCTTCGATGATCGATTGCTGGCATTATCGTCACTTAGCCGCTCCAGTGCACCAAAGTTCCAGATCTGCATCGTTTCCTCATCCCGAGTTGAATTCGAAAAATAAACACCAGCAAGATCATTGTCAAAAACGTACAAGGCACGGTCAGCATCCATATCAAGGCTCAGTAACCTCGACCGAACGATTGGTGTATTGCAGCCATCGGTAGTGTCAAAGTGAGTTAGCATTCGAAAATGACGATATGCGCGAGAAACCGCATCCGAGATCTCATCTCGAGGAGATTCTTTCCACGCTGTCTTGGAACTAAATTGGTCCTGGGAAGGTCCATAGACGCTATGCGGCCAAAACAACGCAACCGCACTGTCGTCACAATTGACGTTGCAGTCTCCGCGATCAAAGCTATCTATTACAGCAAGGCCTTTCTCACGAATCGCCTCACAAAACTTCACCGAACAATATCGCGAAATCCGTTGTAATATTCGATACGCCAGTCCACGGAACGAAAATTTTAGCTTGCTCCGTCCTTGGCGTTGTTGTATGAGTGATATCGGATCGACGTTTCGCGTTGAACAAACCATTCGAAACCATTGTTTCGATACCATCGCACATCTTGTCAACGTTCGCGCGTCACAAAATAACTGCAACAGGTGCTCCACAAGTTCATTTGGCAAAGAGCCGATGATATCAATTCGGCGAGACATAATGACTTTCTGGTGCGCTTTCCATGCCGAAGCAGGTACTCGCTCACTCGAAGAAGCAGCGAACAAATGTCGCAGCGTCACGCGTTGTTGGTGCTCCGTAAGCTGAGTTTTGTAGTAGCTTTCAAAACGACGGAGCCATTTGCGAAACTCAGCTTCATCTGCGGTTACGCGCGGCGCTGGCGGTCGCATTTCATCACATTCAGACGACGGAATATCGGAAAATGTCGTCCCGTATCCTACAGGGAATATAAAATAATAAATAAATGACTATTTCGAATCAATATTGCCTTGGCAAAAAATAACTATTATGTTATTAAGTAATAGTCTCAACGCATGAACGCATGATCTATTCGCTGCAGGAACTAGCAATGACAGAAAACTGATATATATATATAACCATAATCGGAACCAAAATTAGTTGAGTTAAAGATATGATGGTGCCTAGGCTTGAAATATCCTCAAAAATGAGGGTTTAGTTACTAAATGGGGAAATGGAGGCGTGTCGAAATATCTCTAATTTGCGTCTTTTTCAGTTAATTCGACTATACATATACGACAATGTTACACGTATTTTGATCCAGATTTTACTCAGGCTAACCCCCAGGGCTGAACATTTTCGGAAACATTTAAGTTTTTGGTTTCACGGTGCAGATCAACAATTTTTGGTTACAGCCAGAACGATTTTTATCTAATCATGTAGGAATTGTAGGTCTTAATCATAATTATGCTAACAAAGCACTGGTAGGTGAAAAACTTCGAAATTTACGACTCACAGCTTTCAAGAATATTATATTTAATTTTAAGAAAAATTTTACGACGTAGAGCCCTAATACTTACCGAAATGGCTGCTTTCAACTTAAGTACAATAACTGAATTCATCGTAGCCATCTATCCAAAAAATGTATAAACTCAATATAGCCCAAACATACAATTAATTGAAAAAATGTTAAAATTTCACAATTATTTTGTTACCGAAATTTAACATTTTTAGCCCCACGCATAACCTCAAAAGGGTATCGACCTACCCAATGAACCTTTAAAACAGTGAAACCAATGTGTTTAATCGATTAAATCACTCTACAGGGCCAACATTCACATCCAACAAACACGAAGCTCATTAATACACCCTTTTATCTTACCTTACATACCTATAAGACAACGTTCCGGTTCCGGCAAAAATTGCAGTTCCGGTTACGGCTCATTTCGGTTCTGGTTAGTCGCTAATATATAGACATTTGCAGTAGCCAGATACAATGAATGTAATTTTAATTACATCGAACGCAGCAATTTGGCATGTACTAGGCTAGGGTTCTACAAGGTAAAATGTTTTTAAAATATATTTTTCTTGAAAGTTATGACGTATAAATTTAGCATAACTTTCACACCGCGTTTTAGGCTAAAATGAAGAATTCCTACATGCTTAAAGGAAAAATCCTGCTTGCGACAATCCCACCTGCACCAAGAAACCAAAACGCGAGTCGTTTTCAAAAATTTCACACTCCGTCAGGTGAGCCGCCGTCAGTCCGTGAAAAAACTCAGGATCAAAATGCTTTAACAATGGCGCGCGTATCTATTTTGGAATTAATTGCAAAAAGATGTTGCCACATGATTTAGCAGTGTGAGAATACACTAAAATCCATTAATGTATACTGTATCTGTACTTGCCGTTATGTACATTTAAAATGGGCTCAGGAAGCTCAAAATATGCGATCCGGGCTTCTCACACTCGATTCGTCTCCACCGACTATACGAATTGCTGATGTTAAACAGTTCTCAGCAATGTGAAACACTTGAAATTACTATATATATGTCGTATTGTTATGAGCATATGAGAATAAACGGCTAAAGACACATTTGGCAGTACTTATTTGTTGCAAGAAAGCAGGAACAAGTTAGGCTGTAGCTTAACTAAGAGCATAATTAACAAATTCTGGACTACGAAGGACTTCAAATATTATAAATTTTACCTGGTGTCATCTATCTGTGCCTTATATAATGTATACCAGATGTCGATAAACGTGTGCTGGCAAGTTAAAAGACCAAATCAAAAGGAAACTGAGAGAAAACAGGAAAAGAAAATATTTTGTTCTTACGTTAAACAAACAGCCCCAGGAAAATTACTGAACTTTTGATTTGGTTTATCAGCTAACTTTGTTTATTAATTGAAAAACTTTTATTAAAAATTTATATACTTTTACTGCAAATACAGATATTCAATACATTAAACCGGAACTTCAATTCCAGCAAAAATACGGCGGAACCGGAATTCTCGTTAGTCCCTTGAAAATGGATATATACCAGCTCGCTACAAAGAATATTTTTAATGCAGGTTCGCGTATTGTCGGTGCTGTTTTTGTTTGGCAACCGCTTCCATGCCACGTGCAGTAAAATAATACATTAAAACGGTAAAGCTCTTCAACACCCAAGAGCTATATGGGTGTTATTGATGTCATTTTGTTGAGCAATCTCCCATACTATGAGTTTCTAATGTCTAATAAGTAATTATATGTCCTCTACTATTGAAACATTTCACATATTCGGGTCATTTTGAAATTCAGTGCTCAATTAGCTGCGTGCAACTCTCTAAATTACACATTCAAAACTCCGAATTCACATCTTGACGACGAGACAAGCTAACAGTGATCATTTACAACTATACGGTATTGACTCAGCCATAAATTTTTGTTACCGATTCAAATATTGAATCAAAAACGTAGTGAGAAATATTAGTTTACGTTTACATTTGACTACTACAGCCGGAAAAACCAGCCAAACTCTTTGCATGATTCCCCGAATCAAAGTAGATAAAATTATACGGCAATGTAGACTAGATACGTATATATACGTTACCCAATATTGTCATTCATTTTATTAATATCTGCGTTGTGGTAAATACAAAAAACAATCGTTTCCCGAGTCAATATTTTCATTATATTATCCATTTATTAGGTGTCCTCGTCAAAATCTCTCTGCGGTGTAACCATATTGGCGAGTAGAATAAATTGTAGAAATTAAACTAACTTTTGGCAGCATCAACCGGCTTCGACCATGCGCGAGTAACATTATTTGATTTGGCGATGATAGAATCGTGTTCCGGTTTTGATTTCTTGGCTGGAGGATTTGCTCGTTCATTATCATCGGCGTCATGTCTGCGCCCAGACATTGTAACTCTCGATGAACCGTCATTCATTGCAGCCAACGACGATATTTATTATTTGTGGAAACGGCTGCAAGTGCCAGTTACTTCATGCCAGCCAAGCCAAGCCATATTCGGAGGCCATTACAGAAACGATGATCTACTAGTATATATCCATCAAATTACTATATATGTCGCTGGAGTAATCTACTAACCGCCAGTAGCTTATTGCTGCTATATATTTCTCTTTTATACGTATCTTTTATAAATATTGGGCGTACTATAATATTGATAATACTGTAGTTTATGGGAAAACAATGACGATCTCTTTTGGTTACTACGTACAATCCTAAAACTGTTATATAGCGTTAATGAAACCATCAATATATATAACTACGCAATATCTCGCAAGCAAGGGTAAGACAGAGCAAGCGTGGTTTCATCTATAAGTTGATTTAAAGTTTTAAATTTAATTACTCCCTAAAACCTTTGGACCCTATAAGCTTTATAATGCTGGTCTGATATGAGTTAAAGAAAACCATCAAACCTGCATGCCACAAAGCCAATATCTTATCTAGAACCACAGAAAAATCGGATAGCTAAGTACAAATGACGACAGACTAAATGTTTTCGGTAATGCTAAACCTCCGCTTGCCTTAAACCTGTACCGATGGCCAACGTATTCTGATGACGGCTATCGATATTTATGGGGACAGGGAATTCTAAGTGAAGTTATGGGATTGTGTATGTGGCTAGTAGTACGCAAATTAGGATGTATATGAAGCGTGCGTTACTTTGCATATTAGAACACGACCTGCGTCACGACCCGATTCCTATGCCTATCAGTAAGCTGATTTCCGATTATAAGTATATACCCAATTAAAGGCGCAGTTAGATGGTTTTTAGTAAAAGTATAGCTCCACCGGTTAGACAAAACACGGATCAATTTCAAATTCCACTAAACATATTCAAAATGAATTAGAATGTCTCCTATTTGTGCACCGCTACTAATCTCGAGTAATCTAACAGTAAAAACCATAAACCAGCAATTATTTCAGATCATACCAATACAAATTAATATGCATCCTCTACCGAAAATGCACTTCCGTGACTGATGCACGCTAAAATTATCTTCTTCTTCGCCGTTTCAGCTTTCGCCGACTCGAGATCTTCCATTTCGCCACAGCGTTCTGTTATCGGCCATTGCTCTGACTCCTTCCCAGTTCGTTCCCATTGTCTCCGGATTACGTCCCACTGTCTTATTTCAGGTCATCCTCTGTCTCACACTGCGTCTTTTGCCAGTGGAAAGCCTTGGCTGAGTGTATTTCATTAGGCATTCTCAGCACATGGCTTGAAAAATGTAATCTGGCGCGCCGGACGATCGTACATGCAACCTTTTGAGCGGCCCACTTTCTCATCTTGTCGTTTGTGATATGCTGGTGCAAACACATTCTCGCTATCGACCTGCTACATCGCTGCTCCGCATAATTCAATTTTTTTTTCTCTTGTTCCTTCAGCAGCTGCCAAGTTTCGACCCCGTGAACTAGTACATTGATCACACAAGCATGTATTTTCATTTTTACTTTAGGTTGGATATATCAGCTTTTTAGATTTTTATCAATCGAGCAAATTCTTGTACTGTCAATCCCATTTGCCTCTGCAGCTCCATATGTGCGGTGCCATCATCACAAATAGAATTACCAATGTGGACAACTCATCAACCTCTTCTAGCGCTTTAGCTGCCAGTTTGCAGTACTGTGTCGTTTTGTTCGTACCATGCCCAACAATGCAACATCGTCGACAAAGTCGAGGAGGTGCTCAAGTTCTTGATGGTAATTCCAGAGTACCACGCCTGTCTACCACAGTCCGCATCAACCAGTCTACCACTAGCCAAAAGAGTAGTGGTGAAACAATGCAGCCTTGACGTACGCTTGTGGCCACTTCGAACCATTGGTAGATTTGGGCTTCCATTCTTACTGCATATCGATTAAAGGGACAAATGTGTAGGAATTTCGAAGTGGCTACAAAAACTAAAACCATGACAAACGAAATTACATAAGTCTGGTAAAACTTATGGAAAAACAAATCATAAATTAACTATAATAGTAATAACTAATACAACACTAGTAATAGTATAAGCTAAACTAAAACAACAAACAATACTCTAAGAAACGACAGTGGGAATTTCGGTTGAGTCTAAATTTCTTTGGAACGCCAATCGGAGGCTGCTCCCCATGAAACTGGGGCAGGCCCGATAATGGTGCTGCCCCCGGTTACACCAGGGCCAAAAATTTAAGGGTGGCGTATGTAATATATAAATGCTCTTCTTATGTAGTATTTCTTGCTTTAGGCCGCCTGGTTGTCACCGATTGCAAGCCGTGGATATTTAATTTGCAGTTATGCATTTCAGAATTTTGTAAACTAGGCTTTAAAATTTTAAGCAAAACGTTGTAAATAATTATATACAAATTTTACAAATAATCGTACCACTAGCGGTAGTAGCGAGGCCCCAGCTCCAAAAAACCTCGAGGCAACAACAGTAATGTGCAACAGTAGCAACATAAGACTCGTGATGAGCCAAATGTTGGTGACGTGCTGTAGTGACGGCCAAGTGGGATCAACGGGTCTACCTATTGTAACGCTGATCTATATTGCACTACTGAATATGACTCACTTATATTAGAGCGCATCTTTCTCACAGCTATGTATATAGTTACAACAGTAAACGAAAATTCATAATCAACACAGGCACTAATCGCGGCTTGTTTTACACGATGATTGGATGGCCATTGTCAGTGCGTAAAACCAACGTACTATAGATGTTGATTAAGCCGATCGATCCAACATGCCAGATTCGTGTAACTTGATATCAGTCATTTTATACATCAGTTTACACAATATCAAATCAGAACGGACACGTCTAATAGCAAGTGTTTGTAGCGAGAGAGTAGAGGTGAGAATTTAGGCTCGAGGCTCGGTTCGGCTCGATTCGGCTCGCGAGCCGAGCCTGATCTTTTTGCTTCGAGCCGAGCCGAGCCTGAAGTCTGATAACTCGAGCCGAGCCAACATTTCTTCAAGCCGAGCCGAGCCACACGTTTTTCAAAAAGCTCGGTTCGGCTCGGTTTGAATCCTGAATTGAAGAAAGAAATGATTTTTGCTACTGTTACGATTTTTGTATATCCTACAACATCTATTCGTGTAATTAGCGCGCAGTTAGCAATATTATTTTTATGTATTATTATTTATCATCTTTATTTATTTTGTATGTTTACCGTTTTACCACCTTACCTACCTATAATTTGGCTCCAAGCTGCTGCAATACTACCAGAAATTCTTACGAAGATTCTGATGACGAGCATACCACAGGCGATAATGATGAACTTGACACATATCTCAAGATGCGAATTACTTGGTCCGAAAGTGACGATCTTACTGACTTTTTGCGTAAATACAGCAGCGGTTCGAAACTTTCTCTCCTTGCTCGTAAACTACTTCCGGGTGACTAGGTCAAGTGCTCCAAGTGAACGTTGTTTCAACTTAACCGGTATAACTTTAGAAAAGCGCCGTTCAAATCTATATCCTAGTCTTGTCAATAATACACTAGTAATGAACAGTTATGACAAGGTTGCCAGAGAACTTATTAAAAATCGTAATTTATGTCTTTTTACTCAATAAAATGCTATCCAGCCATGTATAAGTCATATTAATCGTAAAAAATAAAATGCACAACTGCACATGTAAATGTATAGTATACACTCATAATCGTATTGAAAAAGTTTACACATACAACTATAACTTTTAAAAATTTCGAGCTTTTTCGAGCCGAGCCCTCCTATTCTTATTACGAGCCGAGCCGAGCCTGAATTTTGATAACACGAGCCGAGCCGACCAGTTTTCGAGCCGAGCCGGCTCCAACTCATCACGAGCCGAGCCTCAAAGTTGAGGCTCGTTCTCACCTCTACTGGAGAGCCGTAAGGCTTTCGTCATATGACTTAGACAACAAGAGGTAACGAATGTAAGGCACGTCTTTGAACGTTTTCTGGCATTTTAATATCGCGACCAGACACTGCAAACTCTAGTTGAGACCTAATTGGAGATTTGCGAAGCAGTAAAAATGGACCTTTTTAAGCAAGCTAAATGATTTTCTAAGAATGTTATGTGTGTTTGGGGGTTTACGCACTACCACAGCCCAATGCGAGGAAAAATTATTTCTTGGTCACCTCAGTCACACTCAGAAGATTTATTAACAATATTTTCGCAGCCAAGCGTACCTATATAGATGTTAGGATTATGGCAATCAAAATGAACAGAAAAGCAATTAGAATTATTGAGGTCTATTCCAAGCTCCTAACGCCATAAAACCATGTCATCTAGATCAGCTTGAAGGTCCATGCAATCATACAGAAAATGATTTATTTTATTTTATATTATATATTTACTAAAATTGGTCGACTAAGCCAAAATATACAGATATAACAATAAAAGCATCATTTCGGCATTCTCCAATCAAGAGTTGTCGTTCTCTACCATAAAAATTTTGCATCTGGCCACGAAATGTCATGTTTGGATATCCGGATTACCCCAACGTCGCGGATAATACCCAGTGAAATCGTATCCGGATATCCTTGCCCATCACTAGCCAGCACATGTGGTGCGAGGGGTGCAGGTATGATTCTAGGTTTGGCAAGGCGGCAGTACAATCCACTGTCCCCAGTTCTACCTCATAGGTAATCTATTTTTCATTTAAGCCTAGTGACAGGACCTTGGAGACGAACGGATGACGGAAACAGATGTCGCAATAGTACAGTAGGGATGGTATTCGAAAAAGTGATTTCCAACCTTTGAAACCCACAGCAGGCGCTTTACCGACTAAGCTATACCTGCCCGACTTCATAGCTGTTACAAAGCTGGTTGTTGAATATAGTATTTTCATAAATGCTGTGATGTCAATCAAGGATAGCTCAGTCCGCAAAGTGTCAGCTCGTGGATCCAATGGCTGGAGGTCAGGGATTCGACTCCCACCACTACCCAACATTTCAGCCTGCTGTTTTCACATCCTTCTGTCGTATGCTTCTTACAACTAGGCCCAAACGAAAAATATGTAGCTAACGTGGAGGTCGTAGAAGGTCGGATATTGCTGCGGTTTTGCCGAATCCAGATTTAAAAACGGGCCATGTACCTCAAGTGTCGCCTACCAGCGGGCAGGCTTTTTATGGGGATTGATATAAAATAAATTATGTTGGAAATGTAGAAAATATAACTTTAGCATGTAATATAAAAGCCAGTGGTAGGTCATAACTGAAGACTGGGGGGTATTGAATGTAGGATCCGTATAACTGAGATGGGCAGGATAGCTCAGTCCAGTCGGTACATCGGATGCGGATCCAATGGCGAGAGGTCGTGTGTTCGAATCCCACACCTATTCAACTTTTCAGCTGGCTCTTTTCGTATCATATTGACTCCAAATTCCTATCGTTAGGCCCAAATGAAAAATAGCTTACCGTTGCTATTGTTATTGTTGCTCTTTTCTTTTTGGTTCGGGCACGCTTGAATTAAATTCATGGATTGTGTCTTCCAGTTCTTCCGTTGTGCTCAGGTTTGTCATTGTTTCCTGCACGTTTTCGACGTTCTTTGATGTCGATTCGTTTCTGAGCGGTGCTCTCTGAAGTGGCATTTTAATATTTTAAAATTTAAATGGGACTTATGTAAGACGTCCGGATTGTGTGGTCTATTAATTCCTACTACGATATAAATACTTTCTATTTTGACTTCTGCCTTATTAAGAGCTTGGTGTCGAATTTTGGTTTTCGAAAATTTGAAAACTTATTTTATTATTACTGTTCCCCACTTTTATACGACATCGTGGTCAGCATGTTATTTTATTATGGAATGATGGGGTAGGATTAGGGGTTATTTTTATGACGGCTATCGGTATTTAAATAAGGAAGGAATTCGTCACCGAAGAATTGCGGCTCGAGGTGTGACCAGTAGAATGCCGGTGGGAACGAAGTGGTCCGTATTCCTTGTGCGTGTGCCTGTTTCTTTCTAAGCTCGTGATTCTCGTGAGCGCTGCGGCGGGACCAGCTCTACTCACTCTGGTTTAAGCTAGTTAACTACCAAAGCCGCAAAAAATGTTTATTTAAAATGATTAGAACATAGATAAGGCACAATTCTTTAGTACCACCAGGCTTAGCGCACCCCACTGCTATCACCGAAGTCTCATTCTACTTCTGACTAGACCACTATTTATTCAAGGCTTAGTTTTTAAGCCTGAACACCTGGGTTTTATTTGGGAAATATTACTATAATTATTTCAATACTGATATTAATGTACATGTGTGTGATTTAATCTAGTTCTTACTCTCATGGCAGCCCTTCACTTTATACCGCAGCAGATCCTTCTTTGGAACTCCAATCGAATAAATAAATCCGAAATATCCAAACTCGTCGAGAATAACCCTACAGCCTTATACTAAGCACGCAGTTCTTTGCGTGGAAATCAGTAAGAATAAATAAAAAGCATAGTAGAAAATATAACGTCGAGAGCGCATTTTTTGCGCACCAAAATCGGTGAAGACAAATCAAGACTGACACTCTAACTACATGAAAACATTGTGTTATACTCTGAGTCGCTATGAAACGTGCCCTTCAGAACATCAGAGATACTGCAACTCCACCTCAACCAAATAGCCACACTAATTGAACACAATGCATGTAACGCCACGTAACCGATAAGTTAAAACACAAATAATAGCTAGGTAGTCGAAACCATAATAAACAACAATACGAAATTAAACGTGTAATCCTTGAGCTATTCTAGAGGACACCTGACTATACGAGATCAGAACCAAGACTAATTAGTAAAAGAAAAGAAAATCTTACCTATACATACATAGCTAGTGCCTGAAACGAGTGAAAAATATGTAAATTAGGTAAATAAAAAGGAAGTAAAATTTTAAATTTTGTAGAAAATAAAATTTGGGGGAAACATATAAAAGGGATTTTAGTGAAAAATAATTAAAAATGGGATTATTACCCCGCGAACCCTTTGATGGCCTACTGGACCCCCGACAGAAACGGCATTGTATTCTGGCAAACCCACAAAAGCTGTATGATTAAAGCCCTAGCTATGTAATTAGAGTTTTCCACGTTTCAAAATACTATTTCTACAAATATTTATTCCAAATAAAACATATTAATTCCACCTACTGTTGCGCCTTTGGTGCACTAAATTAGGGGAAAATACATAATTTTCTACCAAACCCATAGCCATAATAACCTATTATTTGTAGTGCAAGATATTTTTTGTGCAGATTATCTTTACTACCATTCTTAGAGCAGCGTATTTATATTTACTTTACTGATATTGCAGCACTACATTCGAGAATATTTCTATAATATTTATTTTTATGGTGCAGCAGTAAATTCGAGAAAAATACGCAAATTTTGTATCAAATCTACAGCCCTATAGAGCGTAGCCCTTTATGTAATTTCCCGAAAAGATATGGTAACCTAGATGTGCCTTTTACTACTTTTGGTTTAGTGCAAGCTAAAGTTTGCGACGCCGACAGTCCAACCTAAGTTTTTTATGTTCTGCACTTTAATAATCTTGTGGGGGCCTATTATAACAGTAATTTATTATATAGCTCGTGAAGCTTCTTTTTCTGCTTTTGCTTGTGATATTCCTAGTTTGTTTCTCCTTTTTCAATTATCATTTTACAGTCCAACAACTTTTAGGGTAGATGACAATTCACCTATCTAGACGCTTAGTATCCATTTTTAACATACACAGTGTGCATTTACATTCGAGAATCCTTATATTTCAAATTACATTCAACAAGAATTGTTTGGCATTGCGAAAAGTAAAGTTATCTTTGTAAAAGGCTATTAAATTTGTTACCCGCTTCGACATCATATCGCTCTGTCAGTAACTCCCAATGGGTGATGAGTTGGAGCGAGCGTATTTTCATTTATGGCTATCACAATGTGTTATCATTCGTATCAGGCTACGTTTTTCGATGCATATACTACGCTCTGGTGAACAGGCCTGAAATCTTGTCATGCAGGTGTTGTTTCAGCTAAGGAACGCTAACATCGTGCTCTGCGTATGATAAAAACCATAGTGTCTTATGTAAATGCACCAAAACAACGGAATAAAATCAGTGACGACAAGCTAAATTGCTTTAATAAATGAGCTTTTCCGACCGTCGACCTTGAAAACCTGAATCGACACGGCATACTATTGTTATAAATTCTAGATGAATACACCATTATAAACGAACCAAGAGCGTACCCAGGCTGCCCTAAATGCCATGAAAGCAGTACATAATCACCCCTG
The DNA here is from genome assembly GCA_030248225.1 of Trileptium ribeirensis. NCBI lineage: Eukaryota > Metazoa > Nematoda > Enoplea > Enoplida > Thoracostomopsidae > Trileptium > Trileptium ribeirensis. Next base: position 60,525 of record JASANE010009137.1, on the reverse strand, counting down.
ATCCTAAACACATTGAAAACTACTAAAAGGCACGAAGTTTTCGTGATGGGCTAATTAAACTATCGTATTCGGAGTGTCACAGTTCTAAATACATAGCTCGCTTGCTCTGCACTCAATATGCAACAAAACAAATTAGGACAGTTAACATTGGGGAAATCCGGCTCGTCCATAGTAAAACTCGATAGACTTTTTAAAAGACAAAATATGGTCAAACTGGATTTTATATAACAAAACCACTACGCTCAACATAATCTTAGACTGTCTAAACACACTCGTTAGAAATCACGAGCACACAGTAACATTCTGAATCGCCATTGCTATTTGTCAATGAATAATATTCAGGGATCAGCGGTTCATGTCCATATTGTTGACACGTTATTTCTTTGTATGTTGTCGAACTTGTCAGGAGTATGTAGCTTCATACCTAGTGAAATTATTTGTGCAAAGCTTTTAAAGTCTTCACTCATAACCACGATAGACAACACGGCCCAGATAACCCTGAGAGGCGGAAATAAAATGTAGAGCATGCCATATGTTGGTGTTTAACACAATAACGACAGTGTAGTACAAGTAGCTCTATATTTTCGCAAAACTGGTTAAGGTAGGAGGTAAAACGTGTATGTAATTTGTAAGTTATCGCCGATATTTGTGATGAACCTGATAAGAACATAGTTTACATGTGTTTATATCTACATATACTACCGCTCTATGCCCGTATACATCTATTTGCTGAAGTACCCTTGAGTGGCGTGAATAAAATGCAGGTCATGTCGTTCTCGACGTAATCAGCCTAAAGATTATGCAATGACGATGAAAATAAAAATAGTCAGGTTTAAACCTTGTGAAAGCATCGTTTAAACTTGCAGGTGACTCCGGGTATATTTATTGTAATACTATCGGCCCATTTCAAGCTTAGGGGCCGAACTATAATGCATGCCATGCCTCTCTCGATAAACTAAGCATAAGCTTTAGTCTTAGTCTAAGTTAATGTCCCAATATGAGCCATGTACTAAGCCTAAGCCTAAGTCGGGGGGCTGCCCCGAACTTCCCACTCTAAGCTGTTCTTTTTCCAACGTTTTATAACGTCCAGCCCCTAAAGTTGGCATCAATCAAAAATCGGTAGAACAGCAAACACTCTCACCATCACAGAGATATTAGACAACACTTCAAGGTTTTCCATGAAAGCAATGTTTATCCAACCAATTATATAAATATTATGGACAGAACCGGGACCTTTGCAGTATTGCCCTCCTTTCTAATTAGGATCCTTTGGTTTCGTCTACGAACAAATACCTAAAGTGAGGATATTCTGTAGGGACATAAAAAGACATCTACAAAATAGGATAGCTCGATTATGTGAACCATTGTGAATATCATATATGCTCATAAGGATTTATAGAGGGCTAATCACCCTGAGGCTCGGACGCCCCTTTTTCGAAACTTATCTTACCGATCCTTGCTCCGAACAGGTAGCCTGCTTGATTAGAGTTAACATTTGCATATTTTACGTATTGTAACTTATACGCATCGAACATTAATTATGTAGCTACGTATTTGTTTACAATTTTCAAACGATGTAAGGGTGCTATTTTTTATATTTTAATTATTATTATTATACAATGCATTACTGGCCTGTCCACAGCCCTCCAAAAGCGTGGGGGGAGGAAACTTCGGGGGCCCCCATGTTCATTGTCGGGGGAAATTTCAAAGAGGGGGGATAAATTTTGCTTCAAAATACAAAATATTTCCCTATTTTCATGCATTTTTACTACTGTGAACGTACTTTCAAGCTAAAAACAATATTTTAGCATTATAAATAGTGGTAATTAATGTTTAAAAATTTGCAAACAAAGAACATAAATTTTCAGACTTAAAAAATTTTTGGAATTAGTTGAACATGGGGGGTTTCGGCCGAGTGGGGGGGACGGACATGGGGGAAATCTCACGAACATGGGGGATTTGGTAAGTGCGGGGTCCCCCCCAACCCCCCACTGTGGACAGGCCAGCATTATGGCATTATTATTCATATTATTTTAAAGTATTTTAAAATTTTGTTATTCAAACTAGTTTGCATAATATGTTGAACACAGAGATTAGATTGATTTTGTTTTGGGGAGTTAGTCTAGTTCTGCCTGTAAGAGTTTATATGCTACCTAGAGTTCCCTGGGTCCAAAAACCTTATTTTCCTCCTTCCCAACTAAAACGGGTTTTACATCAATACATATATTTATTGTTCCCTTCTTTTGGGGTCTTATTATACTTGTTTTCACTTTCTTAGTTTCAGTTTAAATTCTTAACTACTTTGCATAAAGTTGTTTCGTTCAGGTCATTAGCTAATTTAATGTTGTTTTTGTTTTTAACTTCAGTTTAGTGTGCTGTTTGTCTCGAGAAGTGCTATGAGTTAAGAAACTTAATCGATGCGACCAATGTTTTATATTATTGGGTTATATTTTATATCGTTACATAGTTACCCGATACTAGGTTAGTGAACGGACGGTTTCGTTTTGTGTTTAGTAGAACGGAGATTATGAGCTAGAGAATTATTTTTTGTGTGCCTTTACAGTTTACATTTATATTTTGGCTCAGAAAAGGGTGTGATACTTGTAACCGCAAAAGAATTACGTTAGGTCCGGGAGTTTCGAAGTTCGGATTTTGCGTTTGTATTTACATATTGGACTTTTAAAGAATTAAGTCGAACTATAGTAGGACTTCAGAATTAAGTACCTTAATCCAAAAATATTAACTAATTTTGTAATATTATCGTTCCTTATAAAATTCTAGTGGCATATAACATGATTGTATCAAGAGCGATAACTTAATAGATAATGGCCCTTTGGGTTTCGAAACGAAGTACCAATGGAACTGAGTAAACTTCGTGGAGTATATCTGGAACGCAGTAAATAACCTGAACCGAAATTTACCGGAACCAGAACCTGGTCTCCGAAATTTATATATATAATAAAACAGATGAAGGCACAGTATAGTGGATTTAAAATGTATTAAAAATAACTTACATTAAACTTAATGTATTGCAATGGTATTATTTCCTTGCTTGAACTTTAAAGAGTCTGAGAAAGCTAATAATGTTTATTTATCAAAATGTCGGCTTTTGAACTCTCAGAGCAAAAATTCCTTCTACTATACACCCTTGCGTATGTTGCGTCAACCTGAATGTGCTTAGAGCGCATGGAGCGTAGAATGCACTTTCGTTCTGTCTCCAATGGCCTCCCTTTACAACACAGACGTTTATTGCATGTTATTCTGCAGGAAGCTTAAAATTTATTATTGGTTTATATGGTTCTAAAAGAAAACAAAGGAAATCATACAATAATCTTCGGGTCAGTGATCAGATCGTACCTTAAGAGGGTTTAGAGGTGCTTGCTTTAGCGTGGTATTTTCAGCACCTCTCCCAAATTGCTTCTGAACTTGTCCAAATTTTGTGAAGGAACAGTGTTGCTGTCAAGCATATTCCACGGTGCGATGATACCTACGACAAGAGAAGAAATGGCTACGAATGTTAGTCCGAGACATTGTTTAGGTTAGCGTTGGGCAACCAGTGCCCGTCAGCTTGATGATAATGCTGATAACTTACTGATCAAAATGTAATAAATGGGATAAACTGTTATACTGCTCGCACAGTTTCAAAAAATACAGTTCATTGCCAAGAACTCAGTTTCTGTTGCACATATTTTGATAGCCTGTGCACATATGTATCTTAGTGAGGTTCGTTGCGTAGAGCAGTAAAAGACCGTCTTGTCCAATTATGGAATGGGTATTTAGACTTGCCCAGGTTTTAAGGCTTCAAACAATTTTATATGCTCCAAAAATTATAGAATTTTTTGTTGGGATAAAAATATTATGCGAATTTTTCTCATTTTGGCTATAATTCACAAATTCTCCCAAAGTTCATTTAAACATATTTGGTATTTTCTAGCAGCTGTAGTAAATTATGGTTCCAGATGAACTGGTAGGAATTGGAGCTACCCAATTCCTTACTGGACAAACCCCAGGTATATTTTTGGTAGCTTGGAAAAGACAGAAGGCTTACAGCAGCGTGTCTCTGTCAATGGTGTAACATCCGGTTGGGTTTCGGGCACGAGCGGAGTTCCCCAAGGCTCCCTCCTCGGGCCTCTGCTCTTTCTACTGCTTATTGATGATGTTGATGATCACACATCGTGTGCAGTATGCAAATTTGCTGATGATATCAAGCTCGCCCGACGATTCATTAGGTCATCGCCACACCCTGAGTTTGACAATTTTCAAGCCGACTTAGACAGTCTGTCCGCATATTTTCATGCTTGGTCGCTCTTTGTGAGAATGAGTCTAAATACTTGGGATCTAACAACCCCATGGCCGCGTAAAATGTTCTGCGCTAAACAAACGAAATTCATTGTAATATACTGCACGTTCAGCACTGAAAACTTGGCTACCATAAATTAGTAGTTTTATAGACAACTGTAGTTTTCTTGCTACCACATCTAGCGGATTCGCTGCAGTTACCTATGTTCTCGGATTAGGTAAATGCGCTTAAAATGTGTCCACTATACTTCAAATACTCTGCACTGCTAGCCACCTGGCGAATCCAATAGTATATACTGATACGGTCAGAATTCCAAGAGTAGGTCATTATAGGTCCCTAATGTATTATTCATATATAATATACATATTAATAGAGATGTACCGGCATCCGGCTGGATAATTGGCTATCCGGTATCCGGCCGGATACCGGATATTTTTTCCTTTATCACATGTCAACGCGGAGCAATGCCCAACTGTATAATGTTCTTGACATCAATGACCTTGACGAATACGTCTCATCAAAAGTCTTCAAGTTTGCTGACGACACAAAGCTTTGTCGCCGGATCCACCGCAGTCATTATTCCAGATTAGACACAGAAGATTTAGCCAGCGATTTGATGGGATTGCTGGAGTGGGCAGATGACTCTGGTATGCAAGTCAATGTGGATAAATGCTCGTGCCTCCACTTCGGTTACGATAATCCTCATAAGCAATACAAGCTCAATAACGATGATATTCCAAACAAGATTCATGAGAAAGACTTGGGAGTTTGGATAAGCAACAATCTCAAACCATCAAAACACTGCGCCGAAATTGCTTCAAGCTGCGAAAAAATAATACGAGCGATTAAACGCTAGTTCCAATACTTAACAATCAACATATTTCTTCCAATCTACAAAGCCCTTATTCGTTCGCGCCTTGAATACGCGACATGCTGTTGGTGTCCTCATTACAGACGCGGCTGTATAGTGCTCGAGGATGTGCAGCGAAGAGCTACTAGGCTAGTACCTAGTTTGGCTAACCTAGACTATATCGAGCGACTGAAGGCATTGAAATTGCAATCTTTGGAGACGCGGCGTATTCGAACTGACCTCATTATGATCTATCGCATGGCAAACAATTTGGTCGATGTTCCATTACATCGCTTTTTTAAACGTGTTGGCGAAACACGTCTTCGCGGTCATTCACTGAAGCTCCAAACAAGATATATCCCGCGAGTCAATTGTGCACGATATAGTTTTGCATGCCGCACCGTGGAAATTTGGAATAGCCTGTCAAGTGAAGCAGTCTCAGCATCATCGCTGGCGTCATTCAAGCGGTTGCTCCACGCGTCGGAAGCATTGCCAGATCTGTGAAGTCGTGTTGCTGCTCCGCTACATTTGTTTCTAGAATCAATATTCCCAATAACAACATTCACGGAAAGCCGAATCTATCGGCTTGCTACAGTCCGGACATCTCAAAGTCAACGAATATGAATAGAATATCACGCTGTTCCGGACAGTGACACCATCAGGTGCGTATAAAAATAGCCAATCCGCCACATAAAATGTACATTAATCCTTTGACTGTCGGGAATCGATTTCGATACGGCCATGAAATACCTGGTTGAACCTTGAAACTGCTAATGGTAATCACGTTTTGGTATTATTACCGTTTCACAATACTGTTGCACGACGATCTGCACCACATTGGCTATCTTTGCTGTTTCGGGCTTGTTCTGGCGTTCCTGATCATTGACAATGACCTGCTGCAGGTATATACGTATAATGATGGAAACAATTATGTGAAGATTAATACATTATAATTATATAACAGAAAACCGGCACCCAGCTATATTGCACTTTTAAAAAAGCAAACTAAATTAGAATTTGGCAAAAAGTGGTTCTAAAAGCAGCCAGAACTTGAGTTTAGCGCAACCAATGATAGTTATTTATTTCATAAACGCTGAAAGCCGAATAGTTGCAACTATCTGGGTGTCGATCTTCTGCTCCACTGTGTTTATTCTACTTACATGCAGTCCAAGGAACAGCAGCGCAGCAGCACGTTCCAATTGCCAGAGCAACTTCCTGGTTTGCAGCCATATCCACCCTGAAATGAACGACAGCGAAGCAGCAGGCCATCCTCAGTGGTGAAGAATTGCAGAACGTCGTAAAGTGACAAGTCGAAAGCACAAAGAACGCCCATGAAATGCAGATCGCAGCTCAACAGTATTGTGAAATGAAACATGCTTAGAAACATCATTCCCGTCACCAGTTTAAAAAAGGTAATTCATTTCATACAGTTTGTTGGACTATTTACAGTTGGACAGTGCTCCGGTGGCAAAGGGCGCAGCTCCTTTTCCCCTTTTAGAGGCCGTAGCCGTACTACTTTGATGTAGGCTAATGTTCAAAATTGAGATGACGGGGATTTTTGTGAAGAAATATCAATACCTCCGCATTTTTAGGGTTCATTCGGTTCCTCATATCGCTAAGAACATTTCCAGCAACGCTAAATAGCCGTTCGCTGGCTACACTAGTTGCCGGTACGGAAAGAAGCCGTCGTGATATACTGGCTAGCTCGGGAAACTGCACTGCATGGGATTTCCACCATTCGAGAGCACTGATTTCCTTCACTCTTGGCAGTGCCAAATAATTGTCGAGCTCTGCCGCACTCGAAGAAAGCTGTGAACGAGGAGCCCGTAGAAGCTATTTGTTCCAGGCAGTCCCATACATCGCTGTCATTTCGAGGCTTCTTAGATACTGTAGCCGTAGGGTTATTTTCGATGCTTGTTTCTTCGGGAGAAGCCTCTCTGGAGCGTCTTAGCATTTCAAGCAGCTTACAGGTGTGCTCCATCGCAATTTCCTCGGTGAAGAAAGCATCCTTATACGCTGGATCCAGAAGTGTAGCGCACCCAAAGCCGCCCGCTACATCAGTAATGAATCTATCGAACCGCTTGTCGATAAGACTCATCAGTTCATTCTTCATTGTACCCACCCCCGAATCATCTGCGACATTGTCAATCAACCTAACGAGCCCAAGGCTCAAGGGACCAATCATTGATGCCGTTGCGTCATTGGTACAAAGTTTTTTGCTAATTGATTCACATGGTTGTAGTAGTGCCACAACCTTCTTAAGCAAGTCCCATTGATTGACCGATAAGCCTTCCCAATGTGCAGTATCAGCACAGTACAATGCCAAAGCCCGTTTCTGCTGCAACAAGCTTTCCATCATATGAAGAGTTGAGTTCCATCTTGTCGGTATATCTTGCACCAGTTTTTTCTCCGGGACGCCCAGCTGTCGCTGAAGCTCGGAAAGCTTGTCACATGCCTTCGATGAATGAGAGAAATGGCCGACAATTCGCCGTCCCGCTGCTACAAGGTCACTCACTGCCCTTTGGGCTTTCAGAACCTCATTAATACACAACTGCAATGTATGCGCAGCGCAGGGGACATGCTGCTGGTTTAAGTCCCTCACTGCTTTCACTATATTGGCTCCATTATCCGTAACAAAGAACACTGGATCCGCCACTCCCCATTCTGCAAGCATCGTATTGACACAGTCCGTAATATGTGCTGCTGTGTGACCTCCGGGAAAGTGTCGATTGTGAAGAACCAAATTTTGTCATTTAAAGTCGGCGGTGATGAAATGCGCCGTCAAGCTAATAAAAGCATCGTTGTTGACACTAGACGTCCAGATATCCGATGTGAAGCTAATTCCGCTTGAATCTTGAAGCATCGTTTTGATTCTGGCAATGACCACTTCGATGATGCCTGGGATCACGTTTTCGGTGAAATACTTTCTAGAGGGAATAGTGTATCTTGGCTCTAGTTGCTCCATTAGCCGCCTAAATCCCAAGTCTTCTACCATTGATACCGGCTGACAATCAACCGCAATCATTTCGGCAATGTGTTCCTGCAGTGCTTTGGCTATCGTGCTATTGATGTCTAGCGGCTGCCGCCGTTCGAACACTTGATCCAATGTTGGTTGTCACGACTTTGCTTGATGTTTCTTCCGTTCTGCTGCCTTGGCACGCTCTGTGGCTGCCTTCTTGGAAAGCACCTCAAACTCCGAAAAGACTAAGGGATGTTGTCGCAAGTGGTTTTTCAACCCAGAGGTCCCGAAATCCTTTGGTGTCTTTCGTCCACGTGAAATCATTTTGTTGCAGGTTCCACATTTGGCATGAGTGTCCGTCGGATTTGCCACAGATAAATATTTCCAGAGTATAGAAGCTGACAACGATGTCATACAATAATTATGATGTTTGCTAAACTAAACCTAACTACGTAGCTCCAAAAATATATATAAAAAAGAAATTTTGATTTAATTTAGATATTCGTTCTTTCAGGCGGTAACACACCTAGCTAGAACTGAGTTACCCGATTTTCTATTATCCGGTATACGGCCTTTTTTCTGTCCGGTACAACCCTACATAATAATTTAATATAGTCACCTTTAGGGTTGTACCGGATATCCGGTATCCGGCCGGATAAGGCATATCCGGTATCCGGCCGGATATTTTCTAATATCCGGCCGGATACCGGATATTTGCAAAAGACAGCAAAGTGAAAGTTTGGTTTTATGAAACACCTAACGAATGGCAGCATGGAGCTTCTTTCTGAATGCATATATATGCAGCATCATGCTTGCTGGACTACGTTTGAGAAAGGTCATTGGAGACACACAAGCTTGCGGCTTGGTCACTCAGAGAAGTACCAAGAACGCACAAGTATAGTGGTTGTTTTGATGACACCAGAAATTTGTACGAATTCTCTGTTGCAAGTTCAAACCGCCTTCCGACCTCTGACAGTTCGTCCCACCTCAAGAAGGTCACAGTTTTAACCCGTTCAGTTTCCCAAAGTGCGTCACGGCCGACATGCTGCGCCCGTCACAAAAAGACAACCAGACTTAGGCGCGTACGCCGCGAAGTCGAAAATCACACGTTATCATTCAAGAATAAAGTACTACTTACTATTAGCAGAATCAGCTGTCTTCTTCAGCATCTGATCATTTCTTCAGCCGTAGCAGGGCCTGCGAGGAGCAGCGCCTGAAAGCAGAGAGCAAAGCGACGGCAGCAGCAAGTCGGCCTTCTGACGGCAAAGTTGTCTTATATATGAAGTCTCCACTTTTTGTGAGCATTTTTCACACAGGAACGAACTGTCAGTCGCGAAAACCATAAGGACCGGCATAACGAGGCGTCAAAAAAGTTGTAGCAAAATATTGAATACAAAGCCAAAGCCAAAAGCGTCCTGGTACTACAGCTGAATTACCCACACCGCAAACATCAGGTTGTGTGAGTGTGAACCGTAGTACACAGCGGGGTTATCAGCTGTAGGCCGTTGCGCAGGGGGGCTCCAGAGGCAAAGGGCGCCAATCCTTTTCCCCAACGGTTATGGGGCTGTAGCTAGGAAAATAATCTGTTAGAACTAGCAGTCGAAATTGAGCAACCGCAAGTTTTCGTGCAGGAATATGAGTTTTTCGGCATTAGCGGAACTTAGACGATTGCGCGTCTCGGACAGAATGTTCCCTGCAATGCTGAATAATTGCTCACTAGCAACACTTGTGGCCGGTGCGGACAGCATACAACGTGCCAAACTGGCCAATCGCGGAAACTGTGCTGAATGCCCTCGCCACCAGTCGAACGGGTCACTGCTCATATCTGGTCGAGGTACTGCCAAATAACGGTCAAGCTCCGTCGCAGCCGCCGATAGCATCGTTGATGGGCCGGCGCTGCTGCAGGCAATTTCGTCAAGACATGACATGACGTCAGGTTTGGCCATTTTGGGCGGTGGAGCGTCCAAGGAACCACGACCGGGGCTGGAGAGTGGTGATCGGCCAAGCGCGTTGAGCAGGGCAAGCTTATGATCACTGCACTCGTCGTCATTTAAGAAAAATGATGTTTTGAAGCGAGGGTCCAATATGGTGGCCCTGCCTGCGCAAAGCTTGACTTTCTCTGAATATGGGCCAAACCTTTTCTAGATGCTTTCGACGAGAGTACATTCCATTTTCCCACTTCATCGTACCAACCCGCGACATAGTGGCACCACCATTGACAAGGTTGCGCTGCCCAGGCACAGCTTTCTACTGACTTCTTCACATGGTCGCAAAATGTCTACCGCCTTTGTAAGGATATCCCATTGAAGCCCGGACAAGGTGTCGATGGCTGTATCGGTTGAATACAGAGCAAGAGCGCGTTTCTGCTCCTGTAGGCTGTCGAGCATGTAGTACGTGGAATTCCAACGCGTCTGAACATCTTGCACAAATTTCTTCACTGGCATTTCCAGCTGCTTCTGTATTTCGGATAGTTTGTCGCAGGCTTTGGCAGAATGACTGAAATGCCCCACAATTTTCCGGCCCACGGCAATAATGTCCGAAATGACTCGTTGGGACTTTATTGCGTTATTTACACATAACTGTAGTGTGTGGGCAGCGCAGGGGAGCTGCGTGTGCTCCATCACACTGATTGCCTTGACGATGTTTGGCCTGTTATCCGTCACAAAGAACACATGCGTCGATATCCCACTCAGCCATCATTGCGGTAATGCTTTGCGCAATCCTGTCAGCACTATGTCCTCCGGGAAAATGGCGGGTATGCAGTACTATGCTGATTTGTCTGAAATCGACCGATATTACATGTGCTGTAAGGCTAATGAAAGCGTCGTTGTTGACGCTGGATGTCCAGATGTCGGATGTGAAACTGATGCTATCATAGCTACCCAGCAAGCTTCTAATCTTTGCCCTTCACTTTGTCGTGAATTTTGGGGATAACGGTTTCGCTGAAATATTTTCGGCTTGGTATACTGTATCGCGGCTCAAGCAGCTGCAGCAGGCGGCCAAACCGAATATCTTCCACCATCGCAATTGGCTGACAGTCGCCGGCTATCATCTCCCCAATTCGCACATGAATCTGTTGTGCTTTTTCACTGTCGATGTCCCACTTCTTCACCCGGTAAGCCATCTGCTCCAGTGTTTGCTGCTTTTTTTCTTTCACAGTGATCGAGCTCGGCCGCTCTTTATCATCCTGGCGCTCTCTCGCTGCGTTTTTTGACTGAGTCTCGAATTCCGCCGACACCGCGGGATGCTGCTTCAAATGATTTCTGAGTCCACTTGTTCACGATCTTTAGGTATCTTCCACCCCTGGAGATATATTTCCCGCAGGTGTTCCATTTGCGCATGAATATAGGTAGGATTTGCTACCGTAAAATATTTCCAAATCACAGACGCACTGGATATCGCAATGCTAGTCAGATAAACTCTAAATTCTAAAACAAATGGCGAGATAATAATGTACGTCGGTCTTATTTCTATTTTTCTATGATAGATGACAGTTGCACCAGATATCCGGTAACCGGTATCCGGTTATCCGGCCGGATATTGGGAACCGAATATCCGGTATCCGGTAAAATTTGTATCCGGTACAAACCTAGTCACCTTATAGTCACCTTCGTCCTGCGCACGACTGAAAATATTTGATTTGAATCGAGTCGAAAGACAAATTATCGAGTGTCGTCACTTCTTTCAGCCGTGATGATTGGAGGAAGATTCAGCCTTGTAGATGCAAGGCCAGATGTAATATGAAATAGACACAACAATCGGATTAGAGCGGCAATATATTGCATTTGTGCAGCCTTTCCCTAAACGACGACAAACTAGGGGCGTGGACCACATCTGGAGGGAGTGAATTCCACACCCTAACCACGCGAAAACTGAAGAAGTGACGGCGCAGTTCCAATCTGGGTATGTTAGTTGTTTCCAATTTGAAATCATGACCACGGGTTACGTGATATCCTTCTTTGAAAAATGTTGAGAGTTTTAGATCAACCATGCCATTTAGCATTTTATAGACGAACAGCAAGTCACTTCGAATACGACGAGCGGTTAAAGATTGAATGCCGAAAAATTTCAATCGATCTGCATAGTCCCATTCTGCAATGACCGGCATCATTAAATTGATTATATATATTCACAATCTTATTCTAGATTTCGACAATGCATTTTGGCTGAATAGTATATAATATTTCTGTAGTTGTGTTCAGATTTAGACGAGCCAGCCCATCTTGAACTTTTTTAATCCATGGATGTTATTTATTGGTCTCATTTTTCACATTATGTAGCGCATAAATATATATATATATATATATATATTGTACTGTTGCATCTCAAGAGTACTATTCATATTTTTGAATCACGGAGGAATGCTGCCTAGCATTGAGAGGATGTGAATTACAGTTGGTAAATCTAAATATATGTACTAAGATTCAAATAATACAAATATAATTGTATTCAGATTCTATGGTACATTCGGAAAAAGATATTGACGAGTCTGGGCGGTTTTGCCGAGAACCATGTCAAATCTTACGCATAACCTGCACTCTGTGTCAACAAACAACTTTCGTACTCATAAAGTATAGACCATGAGCCACCAAGTATAAGAGGTATAACTATGTTGCGTATATTTTTTGAATAATATCAAAATACAATAATAGGTATTCACAAGTAATCAGCGGATAGTTCCAAAAATTCAAATTTTTACCTTACAAATTAATTACATAAAAAGGCAGAACTACAATATGTTTCATATGACCACTGTTTCAGTGAAATTATATTTTATAACCATTATATTTGACATAGATGCCTAGCTATCCGCATATTGTAGGTAATGAAATTGCTGATAAATTAGTCAGAAGGGGTTCTTGCGAACTTCTAAATGGTCTTGAGATAGTTTTTGGCATAGCAGATGGGGAGATAAATGCACCGATGCGATCACGGATTTGTAACAAATTTAATTGAATTGAAGCTTCGACTGACGGCCCTAAGGAGGAAATCTTTTATCTGTCGCAGTTATTCGTCACTCATTTTCGGATAGACGGATTTTGACAAATTTTTTGTTCGATAGCAAAAGTGACGACGTTGTGCCTTTTATGTGATCGCGAACAGTTCCAACCTCATCACCAACAGAATCATCCCAGCACGATCTACAACTTTGCTGACTAGACTTTTTGTAGGACCACTGTCTGGGCTGTGGTTCATCGACCCTTTGCCAGAAATAGCGATTTTGCATCCAACTTGATTATGTAATACCATTTCATGGGGTTTCAAGGGTTTCACGAACGAAGAATCTGATTTCCAAAATGTAGTGCGTTTTCATATGTCTGATTATGTATTGCATGCAGAGTATTATGAATGGTCTATATATATAGCTATTTCTGAAGACTGAAAACAATAATTTGGTTATCCTGAGTGCAGCTTGCATCTGTCGAGCCGTTTGACGGGTTTTCAATGGACTTAGGGTCAGTGAACCCTATTTTAAGAATATATTCTGTCTTTAGTTAGTTGGTTATGCATTGCGTATAGGCCATCAAGAATTGTGTTTATAGGTTTACCTATACGCTGAATACGATTGTTTGGTTATCTAGAGACCATCAGAAATATATACTAGATGCGTCGTCAGTTGTTTTCTATGGGTTTAGGGTCAACGAGGTTTTACGATTTTCAATGGATTCAGGTTCAAGAGGTTTTAGGGTAGTATATGCATCAAACACACCATGTTACAGGTGATTAAACAAAATGATAAATTCACCCATGCTTGCGAGATACTAGTGATAGGTTGTTCGGCAGGTCGGACTGTAGGCACACAGGTTTTTCTGCTTACGATAAATAGAAATTGCATTAGCTACCTGCTTATGATCAAGTCAAGGCTTAGTCAAACAGTTCGGGCGATAAAAGGACATTGTGGTCTTAGCGGACATATGCATAAATTAAGATTACCAGACACAACTTTATTTACAGTATGTGGTGAGTCCTGCAAGACAAAACACACGATATGCAGATGTAATGCTCTAAGATCACGGAGAACAAGCATCTTTGCATCACCAGCTGCTAAATCATCTGACGTTAGGAAACTTGGTATCAGAAAGTTACGGTTTATAGTAGAATCAGACAAGTTCATTTAGTTTTTATAAGCAGGGTTGTGTAACGGGCTGGCATGTTTTTGCCTAACAGAAGATTATCAATACTTATACCACCCTATTTATACTGATCTATCCTTTATAACCTTTATACCTATCTAACTTTAGTGGCATCGTTGCTTCGATTCTTAGCGCGCATTTCTATGTGACGTCATATAAACGTTTTTACTATTTCAGGGCACATAAATTTACTAGAATAGTTTAAAAAAATTTTTGTACCTTCACAAGTTAACGAGTATAACATAACAACGGTTTTTAATCAATCATTGAAGTCATGCCTGCAGTAGCTGTATTAGTTTTTGAGCAGTTTGTCATTATTTTAATTGCACTACTGTTACCTCCAATTATCTGCCTTTGCGGAGTTGTTATTTTACTAGCGATATTCAATAAGTCGCTTGGTGTCAGAAAAGCTTATATTTACGTACTATTGCAAATAATTGAGGTAAGTGTATAGTTTTCTAAACGAAGTGATCAAAGTGGACAGAGTTTTTCAAATACTTTGCGTTTTACTGTGTGAAATTTTTTGTTATCTCTTTCGTTCGCAACTCCTTGCTAGGTTAATAGGTTTTGCGCAAAAATAAGTTTAGCTAAGATTTACAGGTTTCATTAGTAGTTTCTTTGGAGAAAAATAGATATACTATAATTAGGAAAAAATATGGAAAGTGTACCCATGATAAATATTGTTGGAAAGGAATATATATTCATATATGCTCACAGCCTGGTAGGAGTGTTGTCCCGTGAAGTGTCGGACGCTTCCATATCGGCACCAATCGCCGATCTCCGTTGCATACCGCAATCCACATTCCACCACCTGCCTTCCTTATGGAAACCCGAAGGCCAACACTTCCCATATGGACCCGACATTACCTCTTTGGAACATTTGACCCCGAGCATATATGAATATAATGTTGGGTAAAGTGTATTCATTGACTGTGTTAAACAGGTTTGCTGGTGAAAAATGCTTGGCTACTAAAATGTAATGCTAAGCAATTGCTATACTAGAAAAATTTTTCGTGCCAATTGTGTAATTTTTACGCCTTGTTATTAATTTCGGCAAGGCAACTATAACCAGTTTGAGTCTATAATCGGTATATTCCTAGAATTGCCGTGAAACAGTTTATTAATCTATGACCACCTTATTTTTAGATTTTAACTGCGAATTGAAGGCGGAACGTTTATATATACATTACATGGTTTTCAGTATATTATTCAACAGTAATATCAAATAATCTCAGTTTGTTTTGACTTCAAAGGTTTGTGCTTGTTGGTATATGCAGATTTAAAGAAATTGATATTTCGGTAGACCCATGTTGCACTATGTGTTGCAGTGTACTATAAATTTTACTACATAATATCATATTAGTGATTTTTTGATGGAGCGAAAAATAGTGAAACTTGATCTGGGTGCAAAACGTTTGAGGACCAATAATCCACAGCGTATCCTATATTTAAATACGGCATTTTTCCACCGCAACAACCAATGACATGACTACAGTACCGTAAGCAAAGTGCATTTTTCAAAGTAATGACCAATGTCGTGGAACATTTTTCTGGTATAGCAATAACTCAGTATTTCATTTTAGTGGCAGAGTCATTTTTCACCAGTAAACATATTTAACACATCCAATTAAACTGCCTAACTGTATCCATGTTCCCAATAACATGTATTAGAGGTTTAATTATTTAAACCGTACAGGTTATTTTATTTTTTCCTACTAGTATATATGTTTTATCACAGTCATCGGGTAAAATATGGCTAATCTCAACCAGGGCTACCAGGACCGACTATACAGCAGAAATAAAGCTGACACATTCGACAAACCACTGCGTATTGCCAAGTTCTATCATTACCTTTATTTTTGTGGTATATTATTTTGTCAATATTCTATTAACGAGTCGGTAATGTATAGATAGAGTAATCATTTGGGGTACTTATGGCTTGGCAAGCTGGTATATGAATCGAGCCTCGGGCATCGGGCATGTTTTGAACGCTGCAATAGAGTCCAAATTTGCCATTTCCACACCAGAATATTTCTAGTATTAAATTACACATCGGTTTCGTATGGGCATATAGATTGTCCGAATTGCTGAATAGAGATGAAATCCATGACATTTTGATTTTACAAGGTGCGCGTGCAGACATCTTGTGCTAGGCGTTTCAAAGTGAAAAAATAGTCATATGAAATCGAATTGATTTTAATGTATGTTGTGTGATAAATTTAGAGTGTTTTCATGCTTACGGTAATTGGGTAACGAAATAAAGCTTACGGTAATTGGGTAACGAAATAAAGTGTAATATGTTTAAATAAATTAAATATATATAGACCATGCTGTAGTCAATGTAAACAAGTCTTAACCTAAGTTAAGGGCATTATAATGTGCCTCGAATTGGGATTTATCCCAACCCTTCGTAGAAAGCTGTTTTTTTAACGTTATAACGTATTGCCTCTCAAGGTTAATCGGACGTCTTGTGTTACGGTATATATGCTCTAACCATGGAATAACCGGAACCGTCCATTTAAACCGTATCCGGAGCCGGAGCATGCTCTTCCGAACCTATATATAGTAAAACAGATAAAGGAAGAAATGCAGGTACAGTGGATTTAAAATGTGTTAATAATAACTTTTACATTAAACTTAATGTATTGTGATGGCATTATTGCGTTTCTGGGACCTTAAAGAGACTGAGGAAGCTAAATAATGTTTATTTACCGATCAGTATATCAGTTTTTGGACCCCCAGAGCAAAAAATGCCTTCCACTATACACGCTTGAGTATATTGCGTCAAAATGAATGTGCTTATGACGCATGGAGCGTAAAATAAACAGTTTCGTTATGTTTGCAGTCGCCTCACAGTCAGCATGCGAGACCTTCCTAGAGGCAAATAAAAAGACACCAATATAAAACATTTACGTAAATTCATTGTTAGCACAAGCAGACTAGCTTACACTAAAAGATAGGTGAAAAGTTGAATAGGTGTTATAATACCTCTTCGTAGTATTTAAATGAATTTAGTAAGTTACATTAAGCGGTGGTAGAATACTAGTGAATCTCTACATGGGCTGTTGCAATGGACAGCTATGTACTGTTACCCGCAATTTATTCTAGCCCTTTCCTCATTTATCTCTCTCCTGCTGCACATACGTTTGTTATATGTTATTCTGTAGGAAACTTGACATGGGTTTATATGGTTCTAAGATAAAATAATAGAAGGTATATATATATACTATAATTTTCTGATCAGTAGTCAGAGACACTGTTTTGGCTAGCGTTTAGATGATAATGATGATAACTTTCTAATAACCACAATGCTATAAATGAGACCAACTGTTATACTGCTCGAACAGTTTCAATGGATACAGTTCACTGCCAAGGATGCAGTTTCTGGCTGCGTTGTAGATAATGTTAATTTACTTCAATGTAGACTGATTTACAAAGTTTGCAAACGCACCCGCCTGTGCTTGACGCAATTTATGTTAGCCAAGCTTACAGCTAAGTACTTCCACATAACCATACTCTGTTACCGAGTTGGACCTGTTTAAATCTAGCAAACCCCGCAGACTTCTGAATGTGTAAAATAGTTGCTACAAGCATCGACCTGATTTTGTTTGTTAACAAATTCCTGCAGGTTAACATAAAAATTCCTGCTGAAATTATGTGTCCTACTTACGTTTCACACTGTAACTTGCTGAGTTAATCTTTCTTTTGCTTGGTTGTATTACTTGGGTATTGTGTATATATTACATAATGTTTGGACCGCAGATAAAGCAAAAATGTGAAAATTTAAACCGAAATTCCGGTTCCGGTATGGTTTTTGCCCTTTGCCGGAACCGCAACCGGAACACGGTTTTCTCCGGACCGGAATTCCGGTTACTCCCTGGATCTAACTTATCTGCCCTTGCAATAAAGTAAGTATCTGGCTTTCCATAAGAGGGAATGGGTGAACCGACAATTTCGACTTTTTAAAATTGTTAAGTTTATATCAAATTTTCTGCAATGTTCGTCTGTCCCTATATCCGAAACCACCATGTGACAATAAGCCCTCAGTTTCTGAATCAATGGAAATTAATGTTTTCTGTATACTTTATATTTTTAAAAATTAGGTCACTACCATTTCTACTGCTATAACACAGTATTAAAGACTGAAAATATTTTTACGGCAGTTAAAGTGAGTATATACCTGAAATTATCTAGCATGTAGATGCAAAGAATTTGTCCAACCTCTTTGAAATTCCCTCGAAAGTGAACATTTATGTAGCTTCGTGCATATAATATTTTTGTTGCAGTGGGCTAGCCACACAGTAAAACACTCACTCAGAGAAGAACAGTCTTCAACATCGGATTCAACAGCAGAGGAGGACTGTTCGCAGGATGAATACGGTTCTTTGTCGCCTGAAATCAGCTTGTCACATGATCCGACGCTACGCTGTCAGGGACAGGAACATTCAATTAGTGGCAATACAAATATGGAAACGCCGCTATCCTATGCGCCAGTTTCCCAGGATGTTTTACGACATCGGGAATGCTCGGGGAACAAGCCTTGTAAGTTTTCATCGTGTAATGATTTTGTTTATATATATACTGAGTTCTTGACAGTTCGTACATCTATGTACAGTTGTCGTACAGTGCTCGTCACAATTAACCACTGCTCGCTTGCAACTTGCTCGTGGAAAAATATAAATTTTAGCTTGACATTATAAAGTTTGTTTTTGTTCGCTCGCTGCTTATTTACTGGTTAGGTGACACTCACTTGTGGCGAGTACTGTACAAATATTTGCTGCATTATGAACAACTGACGTGTGAAAATATGCCCTGGACGGTGTTACTTGTTAGTTTATGTTAGGGTGCGGTGTTTCCTGTAAAAGCGCTTAATTGATCAAACAATTCTTTGGTCCGCACCGCTGGCAACTCTTAACTTGATTGGTCTATTTTCGCTATTCTTATTCGACGTGTAAAAGAACTTAATTGTGCTTGTAGTTCAGTGTCTCAGCTTATTTCTTGCTAGATTCTCACAAAATCGTCATGGATTGGAGATATTGACATAATGATGATATTTGCACGAAACAGGACAAACTCGTGGAGCCTATAACGTGTTTAAATGCCTCTTGAAATGATAAGTTTTCCTAGAACTTTCGATGTATAAATTTCCGAGATTTCCTTTGATTTTCATCATTGCAGGAATAAGTAAAGCCTGTTACAGTTTGTATCGCGTGATCAAATTGTCTCATGATGTCATTAATGTATTTTGGTTCATTTTGTACTATTATAGGACTTTTAAGACGGCTCAGCAAACTCAACTTGGAACCTTATGTAATAATCGTTTCTCCAGTGATGAGCGAATTTTTTCCAGCTGCACTATTCGTATAGCCCACGGTTTATTAGGTGCTAATTACATTATTTCACCAGTTTTTTTTATAAAATTTCATCGAGTAATGTTGTTTTTGCATTGTGCCTGTTGCTTAAATCGTTGTGTAAAAATTTTTAAAATTCGCCCATAAAGTAATATGCAAAATTAGCTTAACTGGCATAGTTGAAAAAGAAAGAGTATTTCTGGGAAATGGGGTAAGGGGGCTGTATGCCGATAACCTATTTTTAATGTCTGATAATAATGGATTCGTCAATATATAAATGCTGTATGTCGGTACACGCCCTGGCTTCTCTGTTCTCTTAAAGATTTAGGCGGGGTTGTACCTTGTTTTACAATATATTGGGGGTGAGTCTTTGGATTATTACCTTGTAGAAGGAAATGGAACACACATTCCGGTACAGTCGATGTGCTGCTAAATGTAAAGTTACCAAAATTTAGTGTTTTTCAGTGCAAAGCATTGAATTAGTTTTGAATTGCCTAAGATAAGCAAATTTTATTTTTAATCTGTCGTCACACGTTTGTGTGAAAACTAATCTCTATCTTTATAATATACACAACATAAATATTGTCACGTCTATGTATATTTCATGGTATAATACGTATATTTCATATTACAATGAATTATTAATAATTTCCGAGTGTAGTGAATGAAACGAGCATAACTTGATCGTAGCGTTGTAAAACGAGCGTAGTAGAGTTTATCACTCGTCAAAGTGTAGATTCTCCGTTTCTAAATGTTTCGGAGTGGCACATATAACTCAACTTCAGCTGGATGAATGACTTGCGCGGTATTTCATTCGAAATTTATATAATGGGCCGGCATATGTTGCTTTGATACGGTACTAGCCAGAAATGACTGATGCGTTTTGGACGTACGAATATCGAATAAACATTAAACAAAATTTTCACGATCCGACAATGTCTCGAACAAAATTAGTGCTATCTTTGATGGTTAGCTCGTAATGTGTTTTTAAATGGTCCTGGGTGGACCAGAATAAACGAAAACTGCCATTTCTCCGCAACCGCTCAAGCGATATGGGTGATACGGAACTTGTTTTGAGCAACAATTCATCCTCTGTTCGGCTGTTTACAGTGCGTTGTGATTACCAACGTTGCTGGGTTGGGCCAAAATTGGTTGTAGCAGTTCAACTATCAAAATTCAGAAATAATCAGGGCAAGCTAGTATTTGGCTAAAATGTTGAAACATCTGTGTATATATTATACTGTTTTAACAGTAATTCGTCGCGAAGCAATATCCCGTGTTCTACGAAAAATTTCAATCAGCGAAGACAGTGCCCAAAGTCGTATTGGCGTTTTGATCAACGACAGTTTTGATTTTGTCAAGGTAAGTACGGTCAAAACTCCAAAGCTCACAAAAAGTTTACGAAATGTCTGTTGTAGTTTTTCAATGTTTCGCTTTAAGTGAATTTTGTCCCAATTTGGCTACAAATTGTCTTTGGATTTGTGCAAATATAACAGATTAGTAAACTCTGTAATTAATATTGTGAACTTAAAGTTTATCTCAATTATACGGAAATGTCGTAGCAGAAATTATAATTTTTTCTAATTTGATTTGTGCCAAATATGTTGATATACATTTTCAGCTAATCGTTTTGTATTGTATTGTATGTCTTATGTATGTTTAGTCAGAAAATATCGCGTCTTGAAAGAACATCGAAATTGACTAAGAAAAACGCCAAAAATAGGATACTTGTACAGTTAATTGGTAAACTGTAATTCGTACAACCAGTTTTTCGACAGATCATGTCTGTACATTTCTGGCCTGTCCATAGACCTACGAAAACTGGGGCGAGGAAGTTTGGGGGCAATTTGTTCATTCTCGGTGGAAATTCCAAATTGGGGGTTATAAATTTTGCTTAAAAATTTTAAATGTTTTTATATTTTCATGTAGTTTTACTGCCGTGCTTATCAAGCTATAAAACGACGTTTCAGTGTTAGCAACAGTGGTAATGAATGCTTAAAACATTTTGCATACAAAAACATAAATTTTGAGACATAAAAATTATTGAACTCAACATGGGGGGTTGGGGTTTAGCCCAGTAATGGACAGACATGGGGAAAGCCTCACGAACACGACGGATTTAGAAACTGGGAGTCATTCCCCACTATGGACGAGTCAGTATTTTTAAGGGTACTGGGTGGGATGAAACCAATGTGATACTTGTGTGGTATTCGTAAATGCCATTCGCTATACAGTTTCAACGAGTAATAATTTTCTCCAGTATTCTTCAGATTAGCAGCGTTGGTTTGTATTTTTGTATTGCACATTGAAGAGGCTCTCTGGGTGTTAAAATTTTTCGATGTTTTGCATCATGTCCACCGACATGTGCTTTCAATAAAATGTCTCGTCTATGCTTCCGTGTGTAAGCTGTATATATCGCACTTAAAGTAACTTCCCGTCGTTCTGTGTAGCCTTTCATGTTCGATTAGTTTTCCGTCGCTGTGCCAGTTTCTGGTATTAATGCGTATATGCCGTTGTGTCGAATTTTTTCTTTATACCACTTGTTATATAAAACGCGTTGTAATGTTGTTGTAGGCCGGTATGGAAGCTATTATTGAAGACGAAGTAACATCGCGATTTGAAGCTGAAGAATTGGCGGGTTGGAATTTGTTAACAAGGTCGAGTGCTGAATACCAATTTCTTAGGTAAGTTGGCTTATATTGGCAGTATATTATTGGTCGATCATTTGTTTTTAAAATTTTAGCTGAGTATTTTGTTTTTATATCAATTTTGACGGGCTCATTTTTAGCAAAAACTGGTATATAAGTATTATAAACATGTTTTTGTACTTACCGGGGGTGATTATAACGCCAAGTGTTTCACACAAGTTGACTATCGGATAAACATTTTTTGTTGTTATCCGAAATTGTTGATGCGGGAGGAGTGGAGTTTCCACTGAGGGCGCTAGGGGAAAAATCGTGAACGTTTTTGTCTATTTCTGCCATTCAAAGCTCATCTGCGGGTAGATAAATTTTGATAAAAAAACTTTAGCTTGATAGCAAAAGCGATGACGATGTGCCCCTTAGTTGAGAGCGAGCAGCTCCGAAAAACAGTTTTTTAAATCTTTCTTTACTAAATCTTACCATACAGGTATCAGTGTTTTGCAGCTCATATCTCGCGGCATAATCTTCTTATCGAAAAAATAAGATTACTAACAAAATCATGTCATTGAGACATACAGTTTTGCTGAACATCACGCTATCATTTCATTTTGCTGAGTTTGTTTTTACCTTACAACGACTGTCTAATAGGCCATCAAGCACGTTGTATATATGTTTTTGTTGTCTAGGGTGCAACCTGGATATATCTATATTATACTTTGTTTTGGGTATCAGTTGTTTTACGGTCGAGGAACCCGATCTCGAAAATGTCTGTTTTCAATTATTGTTTGGTTATGTATTGCATTCAGGGCATTAAACATTTTGCATATAGGTTTTTCTGAACGGTGAATACAACGGTATGGATATATAGAACCCAGCACTTATATTTAATATTTTTTCAAGTGGTTTAGGTTTAATGAACCAGATTTCCATAATATAGCCTATCTTCAGTAGTTTGGTTACGATTGAGTACATGGTGCCAATAATGTTATATATATAAGTTTTTGGTATGCTGCATGCTGAGATTTAGTTGTACAGAAATCAGCGGGAATCCTTTAGTTGTTTCCCATGGGTTTAGGATTTACCAGGTTTTAAATTATTCAATGGGTTCAGTGTTCCAGAGGTTTTAGGGTGATATATACATCAAATATAGCCTGTTGCAGGAGATGACAGCTTATACATGAAACTCTGCTCGCCCCGTTTCACACTCGCATGCGAGATACTAGTAGGGGCAAGTGTTAGTGATTTTTATCAAACATGACTGACCTGCTGTCGAAAAGTTTAAGGCAAGGAAATATTTTGTCAAAAAAAACAGGATTTTAGAAGTTGGACGCATATGCTTTATATGTTTTCAAACTTGTTCTCCTCGTTTAGTATATTTTTAGTGAAAAGGGATGGTTACAGACTTACTAAACTTATAAAATTTGTGTTTAGTATTTTCAGGTTTTATCAAATTTGCCAGTAGCACGTCTAAAATTTGTATGATTTGTGAAGTTTAAGACAAAACATTCAGAACTACTCAGTTGAATTTCGAGCGACCGAGGCCGAGCGAATTTTTAAATTATAACGTTATTTGATTGTTGTTTAATTTTGTTTCAGCTGGAAACTGACAATCGTTTGGTGCATCGGGTTTTTTGTTCGCTATTTTCTGCTTTTTCCTGGAAGGTGCGTGGTTTTATTCTTTGCGGGTTTCGTCTTTATTTTCCAAAAACAAAATTTTTAAGAAATTTCTCGTTTTGCATTATTGTTTATTTTGCGATCAGTCCCGGTTGTCAGTACAGTTATAGTTGCCAGTATATGCTTTAGATGGACTCAAAGATTTATCACCTATATGAGAAAGTAAGCGGTATTGTTAAACCTGGCCTGTCCACAGTGGGGGGACCCCCCCCACTTTCCAAATCCCCCCACGTTCGTGAGATTTTTCCCCATATCCGTCCCCCACTCGGCCGAAACCCCCCATGTTCAACTAATTCCAAAAATTTTTTATGTCTGAAAATTTATGTTCTTTGTTTGCAAATTGTTTTTTAAACATTAATTACCACTATTTATAATGCTAAAATATTGTTTTTTAGCTTGAAAATACGTTCACAGTAGTAACAATGCATGAAAATATGGAAATATTTTGTATTTTTAAGCAAAATTTATCCCCCCACGTTGAAATTTCCCCCGAGAATGAACATGGAGGCCCCCGAATTTCCCCCTCCCCCCACTTTTCGAAGGGCTGTGGACATGCCAGCTAAACCAGCAAATTTTTTATCAATGTTATTATAAAATTTGCTTTAGTTAAACGTGACTTTACTTACCTATATGTTGCTATTATTATTATTAATATTATTTGCATTTTATTTCGTGATCAAATTATCGGAAGTAAGTTACATGTTGTATTATAATCAACGGTGCTGCGTTTGCTTACTTTAAATATTTACAGTCCAACAAATTTTAAGACAGTGTGTGTTGGCATTACCTAATAAGCCTCTCTGCATTGTAAGAGCCATGAGGATGGTTTCTTTTCCACTACTTTTTAGGTGAATAGTCATACTTAACAAGGATATATTATGTCAAAAAATTAGATTGGATTTTAAAGGCTGAAGTTCGATTTAAATTGTTCCAAATTATTGGAAAAACTCGTCGCTTCGTTCAAACTAAAAACGCTTTACGGATTCACCATTTGAATTATTGTTGCAGGCTTTTTCTTATGGTCGTAGGCTTGACGCTCTTGATTACATCGACCACAGCGATTGGTTATATGCCGGAGGGAAAGTGAGTTATTTACGTAACAAGTAAAAATATTTTTGGCGCTCAAAAACGCGACAAAAACCATATTGTGTGAAATCAAAAAACGACCATAGATAGTATACAAAATGCGCTTGTCCAGTTAATTAATAGGTTCGACTGTAACTTCGAACGCGCAAGGAATAATAGATCTGATAATAATGCCAAGTGTATTTCAAATTTCACATACTTTAAATTAAAACTTGTAACATTTATGCATAACAGTGCTTACCTAGCTACATCGATGATGGCAGTAATTCGATGTGCAAATGGCGAGACCGATTTGAGTTTGGACTAAACACTATTACATGGCTCTCAATGTTGGCCAATAACCGAGCCGTTTGAGTGTTGTCTGGCTGTTAGGGAAGAAAAGATGCCATGATGGCGCAGTAATGGCATCACACTGAACCATGTCTGCAACGACGCTATCATATAACGCTAACGGATCGCTCTCATTTCCAGCAAGCGGCGAGAAACGCGTCTGCGAGGGTATGGACATGTGCTAGGGTCTCAAACCACATCGCTTGCACACATAGGACGAAATATCGACGCTCAGGAAGATCTTCCGGAGGGTCGCCTGAAACAGCATGGCGTGACACCTTGAATGCGGACCTCGTTGCTGGACCTCGATATTCTCACCAAACATTCGACCGTGATAAGTGGCGAAAGCTGTCCTCGCAATCGAACTGGAAAAAGTCTAAAGAAACTGAAGGAGCTATTATATGCGTAGCTATAATTTAATTTCCACTACTTTTCAGATTATTTGTGCATTCCATTCTATTTGTTACCCTCCAGGTACGATCATTCCACGAAACATCATTTTGGATCTCAATTTGAGATGATATTTTATTTCTATTCAGGCTGCACCGATTTGGTGTCATTCGAATTATCAGTGACCTCTTTACGAGCAATTCAAATAGTTTTATATTCTGTTTTAGTTCGATATTCCTTAAATTATAGCATCTTTGTGGGAGTTACCGCATAACCTACATCTGTTGCCGTTTCTTGTATTGGTATCCTCCCCATTCTTTTGCTATTCCTATACCATTGATTTCTATTTTCGTGCGCTCATCAAGTTTCTTTTATCGTTAACCAGTTGATTTGTCGCGAAAGTATAGTGTTTTTATACCTGCTGCTAGCGCCAATAGCAGATGGTTGACTTTTAGTTGTTCTAGTATCAGTTTTATAGTCTATGATTGTCTTGCTATCAGAAATCTATATTTAATAATATTGTAGTCTAGCCTGTGCGAGAAGTCCAGAATTTGATAATTTAAGGCAGGCTTCTTACCCAGCTATTCAATTGTCTGTCAAAACCTTCTTGTCCACGATTCTTCATTTTTAGCTTCTAAGTAGGAGCCCTTTAAACTATGAAATTTGTAAAGAATTAAATCTTAGTGCGTTCCTGGGAAGCTTTGTTTATTGTGTTTTTATATTTAACGACTTATCGTGTGTGTGTGCGTGAAAACTTAAAAGTGTGAGAGTGAAACCTAGTGCCCAAAATTGAAAAATTTCGATTTCAAAAACGTGTTTCATTATAGTACAAAAAATGATAAATATTGATTAAGTTGAAACCTTTATAATATATTTGTTTGTTAGTTAGGATTTTTGGCAATTTTGTTAACCTGCGATTGGTTACGGTTCAGATAGGTATCATTATAATTAAAATTAGCTTATTATTCTACAGCTTGTTATTAATATTTATAATTTGGTATGCTTTAATATTTGAATATTTTTTGATCGTCATAGTTCCACGAAAATTTTTCGTTATTTCCTGTGATTTTATAGCTGTTTGACATTAATATATAGTTTTAGAACGAAACGCAAAGTAAACTCCGTCTTGAACAAAATGTGCTATCGAATTGTTTGCCGCTCATTGTCAGCAATAATTACTTTTCACAATCCGTAAGTTAGATATTGGTGTATTTGTTTTGAAGTTTTGCGATAATTATTACTTTGAGATGGGCGTCAAAAATTATGTTTATATTCTGGCGACTTTGAACAAAATCGTTAAAAAACATTTACTGACGATTAAGCTTGTTTTGAGATTGAAAAGCCGTCTTCTTACACTGTCAGTTATTTGTCGTCTGGCTAAATGTGATTTGGATATTTCGTAAAATCGTGACATCTTTTCAGACTAATTCGTTCATTAACGCTTTACCGCATGTACAGTCGCGGCCAAAAAAAACGTGCAATCGAGCACGGTAGAAATCGTAATCGATCGAAATTTCGTTTAATCGAAATTTTACAATTTTGAAACTTCACTGTGCCAAAATCAAAAACGAACGAAACCGACCGAAATTTTGATCGATTATTTTGCCCTTAATTCTGGCCGTGCCTACAGTTGCTCCACAACAAATAACATTGCAATAGTAACTAATGTCTTAATTCGGTTCAATGCATAAAGTGCGTCAGACTGCGTGTTGTTCTTCCTTCGCGCTGTGAGGATCTATAAGGATTCGAGCTACGTCGTCTTCGTAGCTGAGTGCTTACCTAGTGTAACTCCAAACCAAGCGATCACAATTCGAGTCATCGCGCCGGTAACAGTTCGTTCAACGCTCGTCGAAATTCACACATTCATGCAGTAAGGGGTTAACAATAATTATTATGCATAGTAGTATTCGGCATGTTGTGTATATCTGGTAAATCTCATGGGTTTTCTAGGCGGACGTTGAACGTATTCTAATGTGAGTTTTTACATTGTCTGGCTTTCTACCATAAGTAGAAAATAGTTTGGAGAAGGTGACGAATTTCGTTTTCCCATTTCGAATTTGGGATGTGGCGTACGTCACAACTGTATATTGAAAAGTGAAAAGCACAAAACATAAAACTGATTTTATGCAATACAATGTAAAATGATCAAAAACATTGTGTATATGGTCGCTCATTTTACTACGTCCAATTGAAGTAGTCAACTATCTGTAAAATTTCATAGGGCTTCAACTCTGATGACGCTATAAATTACTGGCTAACGCAAGTGCTGGTACAGTCACGGACAAAAATATGTGTATAAAAAGCGAATGCGAAACGCAAACGAACGTTTGAGCATCCGTTTACATAAGGAACTAAACGTAAACAAAATTTATCGAACTTTACAATAAATTTTTTTTTGCGTTAGTTTATAAACGAGCGTAGAAGCAATCGCAAGTTGTAACGTTTGTTATAATCGAATGTTGCTGCGTTTCTGCACTTATTTTTATTCGTGACTGTACCTTCAGAGCAGCGAAAATACGTATCTTTTCAAGCTGGAATAGTTTCGTATTCCATAAAATTCGATTAGGGTGGGACTGTGTAACGGGTAGTCTTGCCTTGACACAATTACCTTGTTCCTACCCGATATAATGCTGCGTCTTCCCTTCTCAGGAAGGTACTGTAATCATTGTAGAAACAATTCATGCAAGCTGCATTATTATTCATGAATGCGATTTGCCTTCTGCTGTATTTATTTGTTTTTAACGGATACTTTTACAAACGCGAATCAACCCGGTTACTTGTATCTCTAATCTAAAAGATATTTCTTGTTTTATAGCTCTTACAGAGAATTCCTTACAGATATTAGGTTGTTTCTTTAAGCGCTACGGTAGTGTTGCTTATTGTTTTCGTGATTTTTCATTTTTTTTCAGCGAAAACAAAGCTAAACCGGGCGGAATTTGTGTTGCAAATCATACATCGCCGATTGACTGTATTCTTTTGTCGTGCGATAGTTGCTACGCTCTTGTAAGTTGCGTCAACAACGCACTCATCTCATCCCAACTCATCATGGATCGTTATTCTGTCATTATTGTATTGGGAATATATGCAACAATATGATATTTTGTCATTCTGCAATGTTTTACTATACTTTGTAGGCTTTCTAGTGTTGCCTGGAAATTTGTGTAGAATCATATATTTTGTCAGCGTTTTTTACTATTTCTAGACTTTTTTCCGTTTGCTGGAAATCAGTGCAACAACATATTTTGTCAGTCTGCAATGTTCTATGTTTGTAGGGTTTTTGTATTCTGGAAATTTATGCAACAACGTTATATTTTGTCTAATGTTTTTTACTAAGCGCAAGTCATCGATTTGAATATAAACGAAAGAGATCGCAGTCGAGCGAAATTTCGTTCTATTCGATTTTTGAAAACTTAATTCTGATTGTAACTGTACTTTCATTTTGCTATACGTGTGTTCGTAATGGTCGGATAAACATGGCTACACGTTTTTCTCCTTGCCCGCGACGTTATGTGTAATTATCCCTCCGGTAATTTATCATAAGTATGGTAATTTATCGTAAGTATAACTTTGATTATGTGTTATACGCCTGGACAATGTTATTTTTGTCCGCTTAGATGGTTCTTGTTATATTAAAATAATTTCGTAATTCGTTCAAACATATCGATTGTTGATTTACTAACTTTAGCTAATATTATAGCTGTATTCGATATTTTATGGAACAAAATATTGAAATCCACGAAATCACCTGCCGCTGGCGCCCAGGTGTCTTAAAAGATGTAATATTGATAATTTTTAAAATAGAGACAAATATTAGAGAACCGTACTTTTGCTTGTTTATAACCTTAGGGCTCGGGGTAATGAAAACAATGGGATAATGGATTTCGCTTTAGCTCGTGTTGTAGTTAATGGACTGACTATTTTTGATCGACCGGCTTGCTTTATATATACTCTCTAGTGTTTGGACACAGAGTCCAAAATGCCTTTCTGATTTATTATTAATATTATAATTATATCGCTGTGATAATATTTAATTTATCCAAGACATTATGAATAAATACCTTTTAGTCAGGTAAAACAACCTTTGTATTATTGTGGTCCATTTTACTATTCGACACGATGTTGGAATAGTGAACAAAAGAACTTTTAGTTCTTGGACAACCTTTTTAAACTAAACTAATGATATTAAAATGATATTAGACCTTATTGTACTAAAAACGGGAGGAATAGGTGTCGGTTAATAAAACCATGGTAATGATTTTTTGGCTGTCTTTTCCATTCGCCTCGAACAAAGCTGAATATTTTTAATGGCATCAGGGCAACGTAGGCGGGTTTGCGTGTTAAACCATATAGGGTCATTTCACGCTACGATGATGTTTTGCCCCAAAAAATGACTAATGACTTTTTGGCTCCGATTATCTTCATTTTTACACCCTATGACCAAAAACATCAAGAATCCGTAATTTGAGATCGTTATAGTAAATTTTTTAACCGTTTTTATGCTATGGCTTCCCAAATACCACTCCCTGCTGCTCCGCAACGTACCATAAAATGGCCTCTGGTATGCTCCAGGTTGCATCTAGCCCCGATTTTGTGATCGTATCTCATGCAGCCCGTCAGCGCGGTCAAAATGACGTTATGCGGAACTCCGTATATCAAAAATTAAACTTTTTATGCCTATTCTTGGGTCAAATTTAACACTTTTAAAACACGGGGGTGCCGATTTATACCGGTTATTGAATGGAAACGAAGCGGCCATAAACGGTAGCTATTTATATCGGTAGTTTAGCCTATTGGAAGTGTTATGCAAAACAAATCACAACATACCCTTTGCCAGATATGTTAGAATACCGGAAGTAGCTGGTGGTCGGGGGGGGGTAATTATTTATTTTCGTTCAAAACCACTCATAAATTCTAGAAACTACACCCAGCGGCCTTTATCATATCATCCACTCTACTTTTCGCAAAAAAATAATGTGGTGGGGGGGTAAAAATGTGAAAAAAATTCCAATTCAACCGTGTTTAACCAGCATAGCTTGAAAACTTTACTTTAATCAGCATTAACTTGAAAACGGTATGTAAGATATTCTCACTTTTTAAGTCATTAGAAAGTATCACAGCAACACAAAGTATCACCACTGAGGCACCCTTGATACCACTGCCATGGCCACCTATGCCACCGGCGAGACACATCGTTGCCGCTGCCAAATAATGTCCTAACCCCTTCCCCCAACCCTGCGTAATGTTAAATGCTGCGATGGCGTCCCACCTCAACGGGACCCCGCCGCTCCGTCGGCCTTCCACTTGCCGAATCGCTGTTTAGCCTGCACATACGCTGCGGCGTCAATGGCGAAAACATTGCCGGCCTTCACTCCGTTGACGTTCATCAGGATGAAAGACCGTGGGATGTCGGCACGGTGTTGTTCCGGATGCTGGTATTGCTTGAACGTTCGAGTTTTAGGTCCGCACCACTCATGATACTGTACGTTGTAGTACTCCTCGTCGTCGCCTTCGAACCGTATCGGAGACTCGCTCAGCACAGTAGCGACGTACCATGTTCTATCATAGACGGCGATGACGTTGCTCATCACCGATACATCCAAGGCTGCTACTATTGTTGTTGTGGTCGTTGTAGGACTTGAAGCATCGCCAGCTTGTATTGCTGTGGTCGTTGTAGGACTTGATGTATCACCATCTGATGTTTCTGTCGGCTCGGCGACCGCATTTACGACGCCATCTGTGAAATTGACGACTCTGCGTTGCACCCTTTGCTTAGGGCACAATCCACCAGCCACACATACGGCGCAGGCACAGGACGACACCCATGCACACAGATCACCACCAACCATTCGTAAGCAATGGAATCGGAGTGTGTCCTTCACGGTGCGGCCGGCCGCCCACCGACGACTCAAGATTTTCTTGCACTCCTCCATGCTCTTATCATTAAGCAACTCCAGACGGATGTTGGTATGCGGCTGCACTTCAGTGCAGAACGACGTGGACGACACAATCTTTTTCATCTTGAGCGACAGGTCTCTGGCCATTGTCTTCACAGCAGCGCCGAGACCATCGCAAGGGCCCTTGTGTGACGTCGCAAAGAAGTGCCAGTCGGCCGGAGCGCCGCAATCATCTTCATGAAGGCTAATGTGCATCATGTTCTTATAGTTCTTAAACTGTGCCGCCGACCCGTCGCTAAGGTACACCACACGCACAATATTCCATTTAGGGTGCTCCTTGCGAACAATCTCCATGTTGCGTCTCATGAACGGGTAAAATGATATGGTTGTGTGATCGGTTGTGTCGGACACGAGGATGACTGGCATTGTTGAGGTACTCTGGGTGACTGGAACGTTTACTTTGAAAAAAATTAGAGTGCTCAAAGCAGGCGATCCGCCTGAATAGTGGTGCATGGAATATTGGCCGCGTCGGCTGCATCGTTCTCGCTGTTACATTCACCGGCGCCGCTACTAGCGTTACCTGCAAGGCCATAGAAATTGTTCATAAAGGGCACCAAAGTGACGCTATGCTGGTGCCAATGATGAGCGTAGATGGCGTTCTGCAACGAACAGGCATAGTCCGCTTGAATTAGAAGTGTTCCTGGCGGCTGCAGAGTCCTGATAGCTTTGACGGCTCGGAATTGCATGATGGTGTGGTAGTGATGTGTCAGAAAGTGGCTATTCATATAATCCACGAGGTCCTGAAGACAGTCATCGAGACTGTATGCAACTCGGTGCGGCCGCTGGGGTCCGTTCGCCATCGTTCCCAGTGCACAGGTTTATCCATTGATGCCTCGCTGGCCGTCACCAAACCATCTAAGTCGCTGTACCGGCAGTGGTCACACTGCCCCAAAAAACACTGAGGGTTTCCTCCAGCGCGACCGGGTTGTCCGATGCCCGGCGACAAATCATTTCGTCGACTGCTACGTTCAAGCTTTTCGTACAAACGAGACCAATATTGAACAGGGCTGTAAGCTGTTACTGTGAATTTTCATGATATATGCACCGACACACGGATCGATTGGACTCAGAGAACTGCATGACGTGTTTCGGCCTTAGCGTAGTGAAAGAGGTATAGCCAATTTTAACGTCGGGGTATTCGGAGGCGAATTTCTCAAACAGAACATACATAAACTGCGTCAGGAATCGCTTCTGTCGCCGGCTACGCGCCCCGGACTCTGGGTCCTTCACGCTGATAGTGTCTTTGGTGTTGGACGATGCAACGCTGTTATCATCACGCTCATAAAAGTCGGAAACTAGCTGCTTCGTTGTTAAGGGGAGGCCACGATACACCGCAGGGGGGGCAGATGTTCACGCGCGGCTGACAATCGGACTGTGCGAGGGTGTACTTTGAGCTCACGCGCGACAGCGGGGCATTCTCGGCGTGCAGCAGTGCCTTGGCCGGTGACCACGGACAAAACTGCCGACGTATCCATTTTTTTGCCGTGCAACGACTCCCTCGCCTCATGGGTAACCATCATGTGGGTTTTCAATGTTCGTTCTATTGTACGAGGGGATTTCTGCATGATCAGCCGTGCTGCCTTGCCAGGCGTTAACTCGTCATCAGCAGCATCGCCATTACTATCATCGCGGCTATCTTCATCACAATCGTAGCTATCATCGTCATGGCGATCGGCGTCACGACCGCCGCAATCATACGGCGTCGATGCGTAGCGAGGCGAGAAAAAACTGCCACTTGTGTTGCCACTGGAGAACGACGTGTTTGAACGTGACCGCGACAACTTCCGAGTTACCTTGTAGTATCGTAGGTTCGCTGCTTTCAATTGTTTCTTCAGCTGTGCCATCTGCTGCCTCAGCGATCGCATTGCACTGGCACGCCGATTACGCCAATATCGACTTGTCCCTATTCGTCGTAGAGGCGATGGTCTAGGTGTTATTGCCGTACCGCTATCAGCCATAACAGCCGCCACTGCCCCGCTACCAGACGACGCCACTGCCCCGCCACCAGACGACGCCACTGCTCCGATACCAGACGACGCCCCTCCCCGCTACCAGACGACGCCATTGCCCCGCTACCAGACGACGCCACCGTGTCCCGTGCTACCGACGGCACTGTTGTTGTTGAATCAGCTGCTGACGAATGCTGTTGATTTCCCGTTGCCTTCTGGTGCTTGACGAGCTTTCCCTATAAATAATCAACAAGCCGAAAAAAGTAAATAGCATTCTAAAAATATGAGGTTATGTTATGTTAACGACAATAATACGGCAATGTAATCAGGTACCGCCAGACATTATTGTTATAAAATTGATCGAGCCTCACCTGCTTCGCCATCCGTCTTGCGTATTTGAGTCTTCCCTTTTCCCGACGTTTGGCCAGTGTATTCGGATCCAATTCAGTGACGGGCTGCTCAATTTTTTTCTTCTTTCGGGCAACTTCGAGAATGTGTTCACTTTCTTTCCACTGTTCCAGTTTTTCGCCACTGATCCGCTTTCTGCAATATGTAACAAGCTAAATTAAGTATAACAATACATGAATAATATCCATGTGTTCGTTTATCCTGAAAAAGTTACAGTTAAAAAAGCGACAGTCACGCACAGTTACACTGAAAAAATCAATTGTGAAATAATAAATGTTAATCTCACCCATAATGTAGTTTCTTTGCTGCCGGTGGTTTGAATCTGATGCGAAGTCGCCGGTGCCCGGAAGATGGGCCGGGTTGGCTGCTGCTGCCGTCGCTACAAGGCTCGTCGTCGCTAGACTGTTGCGGCCGGTAGTCACTGTCATCCGAAGACATGTCATATATATCCGCTACTACTAATACTATACGTAAATTATATACTTTATTACACTAATACTATCTTTGTGAGCGTATAATAGAGCACGAATGGTTAAGTTACTCAAACACAGTCCTATATCACAATTTCCACAACGAGTTGTACAAAATGGCAGCCCATATCAACTGCCAGTGTACATGCCTGAGACCATGGTCGGGGGGGGGGGGTAAATTTAGAATTTTTTCAAAACATAATTTTGCGACATATTTTGTCGAAATGTATTGCCATAATGTATTATGAACCAAAAGCGTGAAATTTCCTCGAAATAACATCATATGTTCGATTTTTCCACATTTTGGTGGTGGTCGGGGGGGGGGGGGTAAAAGTGTGGTCGGGGGTGGGTAAAAGCCTGTGATCAACAGGTCGGGAACGAGATAGAGCTCAGGTCGTTTCACCATTCGCTTCGTGATTGGAAAGAACCATAACAGACAAATTAATTGACTTCTACTGACTCCACCATACCCCTAACTAGCAACGGTCGGGGGGGGGGGAGGGTAATCAAATGTGCTAAAATCGACCTTTTGACCCTAGCGCTGGGGTAAGTAACAGCAAGCACCTGGGTTAATATTTTTTCAAAAGGTACCCAGGGGACAGGTATGATATATGAACAACGTTTATGTACCATGCATAAGTAACGAGCAATGACCAAAAAACGAATTTGGTCGGAGGGGGGGGGTAAAACTGGGGTTCATGCCATATCGACAGCTGACACTCTCCATGATTGGAGTAGATTTGAAAATCGTGCAATTAAAAATATTGTGTAGACCTGACTAATCCTGCATAGAAAAGAATTTGGGCCATAACTTCGCACACGGAGCCACGACACTACCCGAAAAAAAGAGGTCGTAAAATTAGTCATTACGATTTTTGTCAATTTGGGACTTATGTGGATGTCCAGCCTCTTACGGCGTGCGTGAAGCCGAAAAATTTTTTTGTTTGAACTAGCTAAGTAATGAGGCTCCCAGCGTAAATAACATTTTTACCAGTTCCCTGCACGTTTATGTGCTACTGGCCAAAATATCCAGTTTTACCCCCCCCGACCAAAAGGTAATAGTAGCGTGAAATGACCCTATAATTTGGTTTTGTAGCATTGATATAACTTGCTGCATTTGATGATGTCAAACTGGCAACAGTATTTCCAAATTTTGGTTTCGTTTTGCGTATTATGGACCTGCCTAGTCTAGTATCTCATTTATATTCTAGGTATATGATACATTATATAGTAGTCAGGGAATAACCGGAACCGAAATTTACCGGAACCGGAACCAGCAACCGGAACCGTCCATTTAAACCGGATCCGGAACCGGAACCTGGTCTTCGAAATTTATATATAGTAAAACAGATGATGGAAGAAATGAAGGTATAGTGGATTTAAAATGCATTAAAAATAACTTTTACATTAAATTTAATGTATTGCGATGGTATTATTGCCTTTCTGAAACTTTAAAGAGACTGAGGAAGCTAATAATGTTTATTTATCGATCAAATATGTCGGTTTTTGAACATTCAGAGCAAAAATGTCTTCCACTATACACCAGTGTGTATACTGCGTCAAATCGAATGTGCTTACAAAGCTTGGAGCGTAGAATACACACTTTCGCTCTGTCTCCAGTCGCCTCCCTTTACTACACATACGTTCGTTACATGTTCTGTAGGAAACTCAAAATTATTGGTTTATATGATTCTAAGAGAAAATAATAGATAGAAGGTAATTTTCTGATCAGTGGTCAGCGACACTGTTTAGGCTAGCGTTGGACAAACAGTGTCCGTCAGTTAGATCATAATGATAACTTTCTAATCAGAATGCTATAAATGAGACACACTGTGATGCTGCTCGCACAGTTTCAATTAATACTGCTCATTGCCAAGAAGGCAGTTTCTAGCTGCGTTGCAAGATAACGTTAGTTTACTTCACTTTAGACTGATTTACCAAGTTTACAAGCGCACGGGCGGGTGCTTGACGCAATTTATGTTAGCCAAGCATACCCTAAGTACTTCTGCGTAAGCCATACTCTGTTACCGAGTTGTACCGGTTTAATTCAAACGTATCCCACAGACTTCTGGATGTGTAAAATAGCTGCTACAAGCATCGACCTGGCTTTGATTTAACAAACTCCTGCAGGTTATTATGAAAAATTCCTGCTCTAATTATGTGCCCTACCTACGTTTCACACGGCAAATTGGTTAGTTAATATTTTCTTTTGCTTGGTTGTATTGGAGCTTGATCATTGTATAATATATATTACATATGTTTGGATTACAAGATGAATCAAAAAACGTGGAAAATTTCAAACAAAATTTTTTAAATAGGAATTCCGGTTCCGGTATGGTTTTTGCCCTTTGCCGGAACCGCAACCGGAACACGATTTTCGCCGGAACCGGAACCGGAATTCCGGTTACTCCCTGATAGTAGTGTTTTCCTATTTTTGATAAATAAATTAAGAATAAACTATATTTAAAATTATTGTTTCGTTAAATCTTTTCGAGGTGTAACGTAATTTTTGCAAAATATACCAAAAGTTCACGGTGTTTCAACATTTTTCGAGCGGAGCGACGCGAAGCGTTTTTTTCGTCAGACAGGCAAAATCAGCACTGTCCGTCCGTCGAACTCCTCAATAACTACTGGGCTGATTTGAAATTTTTTGTTTGAAAGGACTAATATCCGGCAGGTGCAAGACATATAGTTTTTGTCAAAATTTGCTTCAGCTAATTAATTAAGCGTTTTAGCGTTTTTTAGCATTTTAAAACAAAAATTGCTTTTTTCAATGAATAATTAGTGTAAAGCTGTTATTTTGGTAAATATACTACATACCGCTGCGCTTATTATGAATCTGATGCTTATTAGTATTCGTGGAACTTAAAAACATGCTAATTAGTTAGCTAATTAGCTAATTTTTTATTATGTAGCTAATTTTTTGAAAATTTCCAAGTGGTCAGCAATGAAAAATAAATTGCACACGGGTTTTCTGTGTCGCTGATCTCGAATGTGACATTCCTGAAGCTAATTCATTCCTGGATTAAATTCTAATTATTAATTAGCTAATGAGTTAATTTCATGCAAATTGTTAATTTTTTGCGCTCGGCGGTTTTCCAGGTCTCTCTGGATATGTTATTTTTAAACCTCTATGATTGTATCATGGGTCTAATTAGTTAATTAATTAGCTAATTAGTTATTATTATTAATTAGTTTGTTAGATGGTTTTTATATAGTGGATTTGCATCACTTGTCTAAAACGTGAGACTTATTATAAACTGATTAAATATTTAGTTGAAATACATGTATACACAAATAAGATACCAAATAGTATGTCATATTACTCCGCTCACTTTTTTGCAATTTATTACCTTTACTAGTTGTAGTAAATTTTCAGCTAATAAAGCTACAAATTTTGTGCCATATGAAAGCCTTCAGAATAAATAGTTGCAAGCGTAAATTATAAAAATACTACAACAGACATTGGTGAATGAATTTACTTCGAAAAGCTATTCTTTGTTCTGCATTTTTTGAACAAACTGTAACGCATCAAATGTTTTTCATACGGCATTCCTTGGTATGGATTTATGTCAAGCTGTGTAGTGCTACTTTTGGGCATTTGGCTACACAACTGATTGTAATATTATGGCACATAGATTGTGCTCCTTCTTATGCAGTTTAGTCATACCACGACAGTAAACGGAGTCTAAAATCGATTGCTTATTATTTAGAATAGCGAACGTGTTTGAGCTTTACAGATATTTGTAAGCTTCATTGTTAAGACAGCCCCTGGTGTGTCAAAAGTAACTGTGATTGTGTGTGTCAGTTTCGATAAATGTCGTTTTGCTCACTAATTTATTGTCTGTATTATTCGTACTATTTTTACGAGGTCGAATGCGATTTTGATACGGATCACTGTAATTTTTATGTCTTGTATTTTTCCGGCTGGCAATGACCGTTGCTCGACCTATGAATCGTCGGTTTACAAAAATGTTATAGTGCTCTTTGGCTGAGATTCGATTGCTATGCAGCTCTCTGGAAAGGCGATAGTCATTTCTGTCACGTACTCTGCTTTGTCTACAATTTAAATTGGAATAACTCAAATTGTAGATCGAGCAGAGTACTCGATAATGGTTCGAGCGTTCGATTGCGCCAGGTGGGCTGCATGGAGGCCTTCTTGGTGTACTTAAACGTGATCTGGAGCGAGCTGAAACTCAGATTTAACGAGAGGGTTCGGTGGTATCGGATCGTTTTGTTTTTGTAATGTGTATAATAATTAATGTTGTAGGTAGGTCAGCGCCATGGAGGCCTTCTTGGTGTACTTCAACGTGCTCTGGATC
This sequence comes from Trileptium ribeirensis, assembly GCA_030248225.1. Classification (NCBI taxonomy): domain Eukaryota; kingdom Metazoa; phylum Nematoda; class Enoplea; order Enoplida; family Thoracostomopsidae; genus Trileptium; species Trileptium ribeirensis. Next base: position 21,706 of record JASANE010009137.1, on the reverse strand, counting down.
GAGCCGAAACTCAGATTTGGTTCGAGCGTTCGATTGCATCGGATCGTCTTGCGGTAGCTCGAAGGTATGCGAAAATACTTTTTAGCTGTATTACGTTCTGGTTTTGCAGATTTTTTTATTTGTTTCTCCGATATTGTCTAAGGCTTCCTACGTCGTGTTTATTGACTTATAACGAGTTCGCTTTGTTTTCAAAATATCAAGCCGAACCATGCAACATCTTTAGGGTTTGTAAGTCATAATTGGTATTTTGATGTTTTGCCAGGGTATTTATAATACTTGATCGGCGAGCCAGTTCGCTGAGAAGTGTGTGATAATATAAGGCTGCTGACCTAACCGTAATCTAATTTTTGTGGGTCTAATCGAAGTAAGCTGCGCTAAAATAAATTGTTATGTAGACGACTTGTATAAAACTCTTAGGTCCTTGTCCGGATTCAAGAAAAGTTTACTGCTTTTATAATGATAACTGAATTCGGAGGCGAACTAAACAGCAGTACTAATTTTAATTATCTTATAGCGGTCCGCATCGTTTTGTAAGATTCTTCGAAAGGTCTCACTGTCTTGTAGCATGGGAACGTCTGTAACCCACAGTGCTGGCAGGAAATAGAAGAACTTTTAAAGCGACGCTTTTTAGTTTATATTTCCATAAAGACACAGTGAAAGCAAGAAAACAAAAATTGTATGGTGAAGTATGGTTCAAACTGTATCAGGTTGAGTCGAATTTAGATACATTTTGTACATCTATTGGCTGCATTTTCTTTCGTCGACGAAACAGTGTTTTATCGGATTTCTTTTAATAAAATGAGAATATTAAAACGTTTTCCAACTAGTAACTCGCACGCGAGCGTGAAACACAGCGAGTTTGTTTTCAGTTTTAAGTTATCATTTGGTTTAATCATATGTAACAGGCTAAAACATCTTGAACCCTGAATCCATTGAAAATTATTGTAAACCTCGTTGACCCTAAACCCATCGAAAATAACTAACACCGCATCAAGTATTTGTGCTTGTCTCTAGATAACCGAACCATCGTATTCAGCTTACCGGATAACCAATATAGACAATAATATTATTCTTGATGTCCTGTACGCAATACATAACAAACAGCTGAAGACAGAATATATATATTCTGCAAATCGGGTTCATTGATCCTAACCCCCTTGATACACCATGAAAAGGCGTGAAATATGCACGTTGGACTTAAGATCACCAAATCGTTGTAATCATCCTTAAAACCTTATAGGCCCTCACTGTAAGGTAAAAACAAGCATTCTGAAAAATCGCTACTTCTAAGAAAGGATCGATGAACAATATTTGGGCCCACCGCGGTTCAGGGAGTGGTCTCACAAAAAGTCATAGTCGGCGAAGATGTAGATCTCAGTGAGATGCTTCTGGTGATGAGGATTGTATTGGCAGTCTCTAATTTTCAGTGCGAAGCTTGTATTGCGATATGCGGGCTGCGAAAAACTGGTACCGTATGGCCAGATTTTGCAAAGACCCTTTAAGAAACCAGTGTTTGCCATTTTGACACTGAAGATGGTGTCGAAATTGTTCGCATTCAACTAAACGAGCATCGTCGTCACTTTTGCTATCGAACATAAAATTTGTCGAAATACGTCTATCTGAAAATAAGTTATGAATGACAGAAATCCACAAAAAGAAATTTTCACGATTTTCCCCCTAGCACTCTCAATAGATACTACGCTCGCTCCGCTTCAATTAACATTTTTGTCCGTCAGACAAGCTTACATATCTCTGTTTGAGGGGATCAAACATGTTTTGATGGTAGAGGTGAATGTTAGAGTAAAATGGAACCAGGAATTTCGTGTTTTCTACCACAAGAAAGATCGGAGTTTACTGCGGTGGCGCTATCATGTTCTTCTCGCTTTTCATGTTTTTACTTTGATACTTTACGGTATATGATTCCCTAACTTATTAATGAATGATGTTTCGATTAACAGGTTGAAAGAGCACGTCCACAACCCAGACAAGCAGCCGATACTCATTTTTCCCGAAGGCACTTGTATTAATAATACGTCGGTGATGCAGTTCAAGAAAGGCAGCTTTGAGACTGGCGGTGTGATATATCCGGCGGCGATGAAGGTAAGTTATTGTCTTTGTCAGGAACGATTGCTGTTCCTTTATTGTTGGTTTGATTGCTGTTTGAGAATTTAAATTCAGGTTGTGTAGTTTTGAATCAGGCTTATGTGTTTTCGGACGGCCGTACGGTAATAGTGTTTGAATGTTGCCCAAGTTTGTTAAATTAAAAAAACGGATAAAAAGTCTTATTTCAACGTCATTGTTGTTCACTTTTTCTGTTTAAGCTACGATAATGCAGTGAGTGCAATCTCTGTTTAAGAGTTCATCATTCGAAATTGGTCATATCAGGCGACTACACAGCTTAGATAGATTGTTTCGTGGCGTCTCCAAACTACCGAAATTATAACCGGGCAGGGGTCTGGAGTTGAATAGGAGCTACAGAAAACCTGAAATATGTACTATTACTGATTGTAAATTTAACAAGGTAGAAAACCCGAAGGCAAAATTTGGAAATTTTCAGCCAAAATAGAGAAAACTTCATATTTTTACTCATCAACAAAAAATACGCCAATTTTTTGTCGCACAGGAAAGTACCATGGAGCCTAAACTGTGAGAGGTCAAAATTTACCTAAGGCATAAACTGGGGGACGTGGCGAAGTCGATATACCTGGGGCCCAATTTCTTCCTATTTGGTAAACCCAGCGATTCTTTCACCTGCGATGATCTTTCGCGTAATACGCAGTAAAAATACGAGTACTAATATAGCACAGCAAATTTTACTGTACAAGTGGGTGTACTAATTTTTGTATTCAGATATTTCAGCTATTGCTTTATGATTTGTTATAACTTTTCAGTACAACTCGGCTGTTGGCGATCCGTTTTGGAATAGTTCCAAGCAATCGATGGGCCACTATCTACTTCGTATTATGACATCGTGGGCGATCGTTTGTGACGTATGGTACTTAGAACCCATGCGACAAAAATCAGGCGAGACGTCCATTGAATTTGCGAATCGTGTCAAAAAGGCAATTGCCGAAGCCGGTGGACTTGTCGATCTGGAATGGTAGCGAACAGATTATTAATATTAGGCGATTTTGTACAGCTGACTGTTATAAATTAATAACGTTCGTGGTTGCTTGAAAATATTCAATTTGGCTCCAAAAACATAAGTATAATGATAACACGATATACAACAGAACCTTAGCTGTTTCTTTACGCTAGTAGGCATGTGAATTGAGTACTACAATATCCACCACATCTAGCTTTCTGTTTTAACCTGTTTTCTTAGTATTATGTCGGACATAGCTAAATTACAGTTAAATTAGCAAATGGTGTTGCTGACTTTATTGTCAACAATACTTTATTTCAAGACTAACTATATCTTGCCATGCCTTTCACGCTGTCCCCTGAATTTGGTGGAATTGACAACTTTGCCCCTGTATTTCATGGGAAACATCCCGTCGTATTTTATAGGGTAGAATATCCAAGGACAAGCAGATGACAGATCAAGTGTCCCTCATGAAATGCATGAAAAAGGCTGAAACTGCCGCGACACTGTTAAGCAGGATGCGTAATGTGAAAAATGTCATACTCTTCAGTAAAAGTCATCAGCTCGTGCGCATGCGAACAAAGTTGCGCACGAAATTGTTAATGGAAAATGTGATATTTTATATCAAATGTGGTATGGTTTTGTAGCAACTGTAGCGTTTAGAATTCGTTAAACTGCTATGTTCATCCAAACTTCATAATCAGTCTTTGCTGGTTCTTGATTAGTTTTTTAAAGAAGGCTTGATTTGGTTAGCTGTTGCACTTTTGCGTTAGTTTAAACGTTTTTCTCTCATGAGCGGCTTGCCCATATACTTCAGAATATTGTTTTTAACGAATACTGTACAAGTTGCAAACCTGATGAAAATATGGTTTTAGGGATGGGCAGCTAAAACGACAACTAGTGAAACCCGAAATGCGAATGCAACGTCAGCAATGGATGGCACGAAAAATCGAAAATGTTTGGCCGATATGGTCCGGTGAGAGTCGACTAGATCAAAATGATGACATCACCGAAGTGGCTACGAAGGCGAATCGTGTGGCAACCTCCACTGTCAACGCTTCAAAACGTACAGAAATAGAAAATGGAAGAAGCAAATTTGGTGCAAGAGACTCGATGCCATCTCCTCCCACTGCTACGGAACAACGTGTGATCGCAGGCGGACAACACCACGAAAAAGAAGAATAGTATTCGAGAAATCCATTGCAGGAATCGTTAAATAGAATAAGTAAAATATTATGTCGCTCGAATTTTTATAACCATGTCCCAGAAAATTCTAACTACCGTTTTAAGCTAAACATTTTGCACTTTAAAAGTTGGCAATGAACGCCGGAGCAGTTTCTCCGTCATATAACTAGACTGGACAATGACGAATTTTCTTGAAAACTAGTATAAAAATTATTATAAATTTATTACCCTTCCCGTTGCTTTACTAATCAAAATTTTGTATCCTCGGACTTTGTAGTTGACAATGCTATTACTAGATTCAACTATCTGATTTAAGCTTGACCAACAGAGATATTGAAAGCCTGTTTACTCGACATATTGTATTTTTTGGCATGTCATGAAGATTAAGATCTTAGGCGCCGATAGGCGGACTTATGCCCTCCTTAAGGGTCGGACGCCTGAAGTCTGCGTACCACCCCCAACCCCCCGTTTGCGCCGCGCGTCGATGTCGCGCGAAAATTTTTCAGCAAATCTTGGTGTATAATTGGCAAAAATGAAGAAGTAGGTTTTCTCGAAGGGAGCACGGGTGAAGGTCTACACCTCCGCTGGCCGTTTACCCTACTGAGGCCACAGACTTTTGACACCTATGATTATGGCATAGTGGAGAGAACGGATTTTAGTATATTGTCATAAATATGGTTAAAATAATTTAGATTAAACGCAATTTTGTAGTGAAGACTAACTTATTATTATTATGAAAAAATTTAGATTATTGCATAAATTTTCTTACCGCCTTACCATCACAAAGATGTACATTATGATTATTATTGTTGAGAAAAGCTAATTCGAATAATGTAATCGTAGATTGTGATTTGATATTATTTTGTGTTATTATGTACGTTATGTATATATGTTTATTGTATAATTATTTTCATTACGGGTTTTCTGTGTCGTTACCGGCCATTTTGATTTTTGTCCAGGTAGAATATATGTTAAGGTGCGAAGTTGCCGTAAAATTCTTTGTTCAAAATTCGGTTGTACTTTGTAAAATCACTATGCTTCAAAATTTGAATGCACATTATTTTGTAGATATTTTGCTGATTTCTGTGTTCCAAAAAAATTACAGTATATACTTTGGTTTTCAAAAGTCACATTAGAGTTGATATATTTCATAAAAGAGGCAACAGAATGGTGTTTAAGCATAAAATTGGAACGTGTCAGTCAGCACATCTAGTAGTGATTGTCGTCATTGGATTTAATATTTTATAATAAATTGTGCTGTTGTTATATGACTTAAGTTCGTGAATGGAGCATAATTATAGCTCAACCAAGATGAGAATTTGAAGCGAAGATGTTGCCTGTATTGAGTAGAGTCAAGCTTGGGATTATTGCCGTTTATTAGAAAAAAATTATTATTACATCGCTTAAAGCTATAATTAAATAAATTAGACGATTTAGTAGTTAACTAATTAGCCGTTGTATAATATCCGATCACGTTTGAACTTACTGTTATTATTATTATTACTAGTATCTGGCAAATATGGGTTAAATTGAGCGAACTTGGTCAAACCCATCCCAAACAACAAACATGTTTGCTGGTTTCTAGCTAACCAAACCATCGTATCCAAGTTAGACAATTCTTAATGACCGTAAAATCATTGAACCCATGAAAAGCTATACTCAGGTTGGGCTCTAGATAGCAAACCCATTGTATCCAGTGTGCTTGATAGCGGAATAGGCGTTAATTGTAAGGTAAAAACAAGCATTAACACGGCGAAATTTTGAAAAATCGCTATTTCGGGCAGAAGGGTCGACGAGTCATATTTCGAACCACAGCCACCCAGGGCGTCGTCCCACAAAAAATTATAGTCACCAAAGTTCAAGATGTCGATTAGCTGATTCTGTTGCTCTATTTTTCATGGTCTCCATTTTTTAATGCAAAGCTTGTGTCGCGAGATATGGGTTGTACCCTCGTCTATTTTTCGCTATTCTCCAACAGTTTAGTTGAGGGATCTTAGTTTTGCAACTTCTTTAGGATCGGGAAAATGGTCGCAACGGAAACATCTATTTTATCATAAACATGTGAGCTATTGTTTGGTCTGCATTTGTTGTAAACTATGAGTGCAGTTATGGGCAGAAATAAAATTAACTACGCGAATACCAATTCAACATCTGATAACTTTCGCGAACGGTAACCGAAAAAATTGTTTATATTTCTGTTCATAACGTTAGATCGAGTTCGTGATGAAACCTTCAAGAATTTATCTTGAACTCTTGGTTAGATCGTCAGTCAAAAAATTTTCTTATGCCAAATTTATTTCGATGAAACCTATGGTATTTTGAATTATTTTTTGTCGTTGTCAGCAAAAGCAAACCGCCATATAATAGTGTCTTAACTGAAAAATATTTAGGTCTGAAAATGCGTTGATAATACGACGGTATCGTCGAAGCGGGCGTCGTATTAGTGTCGTAAGCTTATAAAATAGCGGAATTTGAAATACATACATAATATATGCAATAATTGTTTATTTTAATTAATGTGTATTATTGCTAACGTGAGATCGAACCGAACTGTGACTAAGAATAATCTTGTGTGTCGGATTTGAAGAAGGTTCTCGCTGGTCATGGAAAATATTACATGCACTACATACAAACAGTCATATATGATATTTATTTCTGTGTGTGTACATAAATATATTTACATCAAATGTATATATATATATACGTAGTATATTTATATCAAATAAAATATATGTATATAAATATATATATATATATTACACGTGGAGAACAATTTAGGATGTATAATACGACCAAGGGCGTAGCCAGGAATTTTGAAAGGGGGGGTCGCGGCCCACAGTGGGTACCTGAAAGTCGGAGGTCCGGGGGGGGTCGCGCTCAGAAATTTGAAAGCGGGGTCCAGAATTGGTATACTAAGTACGCCATAAACAAGTAAAAAATGTAACTGTTGGCAAAATAGCGAATTTTAATACAAAAATGTGAAGTTTGGTCAAAAATACGGTTGAAAGTAATTGTTTTCTAGTGCGAGAGAGGATAGTTTTTTGGACAATTTCCGACATGATTTTCAACAGGAATCGTTCAAAAAAATTTTGTTTGGGGTTCAGCCAAAAAAAAAAGGGGGGGGGGGTCGCGACCCCCGCAACCCCCCCTGGCTACGCCCTTGAATACGACCTATATGCGATGCCGCCAAATTTGCGGTATAAATGATGGGACGAGAAGCCATCAATGACTGGAAGGACTCGGTGAGTTAAGCAAATTTAAATGCAGGCCGACCGTTTTGATGGCCGGGATATCCGGAACTGATTATTTTACGGACAGTCCATACACTTATTTTGAATAGGGTGGTTGCTATAGCAAATTCCTGGGTATTCATTTTAGTCTTTAAAATTATTAACGCATTCAATATATAGTTCCCGAGTCTTGGTTCGGAACGAAAATAGCCCAATCCTAAAACAATAGCTTTCCGTATAGTTGCTGGACGAGTCTTAGTCCTGTTATTCTTGATTAGTTTATTCAAAATGTTTCAGTGTTGTCAAAAATTTTCGAACTCGAACATTCGTTCACTGATTTGTTGTTCTTGGTACTTTGTTATGACATGTGTCATTGATGGAAATGATTTTCTAACCCTTAATTATTTGATTATGTGCGTCTTGATAGTGTATATTTAATTGTAAAACTACTGTTATTATTGTTTTGTGAAATATATAATTTTTTCGTCAACTGGCATAAATATTATTGCCTTCTCTGATATACGTTGATGTGTGCGAACGAGGATTGCTAACTGAAGCATTTATGTTTCAATAGTGTGGAATAAACGTAAAGAGTAACCAAAATCAATTAGCATCGACATAAAGGGGGCGTTTGGCACGTACTGAGCTGCTGCATCCGGACAGCGGATAAGATTGAGATTTCCTAGCCGACGATTAAAAAATAATATCTCTGGTCGAGAACCGACCTGATCCTGTGTGTTCTGTTACGCTCGATTCGCGATATGAGGATGCAGTCACGTCGGTGGTATTATAATGGAGGTTTTTTTATTTTGAAGGGTTTACATGTTTTAAAACGATGTTTATTCTATAAAGCCGCCATGTGCCATAGTTTACAGTTGTGCTAGGTACCCAGGAATGACTGTCGCATTTGGAATGAGCGAATATTGCTAAAATTGTAAGCTATGGCGAGATAAGAACAGCTTTATTCTGGGTCGCTATGGCTCTGGCACGATGTTGATATTCGAGAAACTATGTTTTCTTAAGTCAAAATTTGACGTTTACAATTATTCCTCCTAATTATTGGTTTTGGCCGTGTTCACATTGCGTCCGAGTCCCGATCCGAATTGTGTTCACATAGCATCCGATCCAATCCTAAACGACTAAACTATCTACTACCGTGTACGTGTATATGTATTTATTTTTTGCACTACTTCATCCGATTCTGATACGAAAAATTGTGGATGCTATTTCGGATCTGATGCAGTGTGCACACCCTGTATCAAATACACGTGCAATTCGTATCGGAACGGGTCAGGTGCAGTGTGAACACGGCCTTCGTGTGCACGGCAAGTATATTTTGACTATTGTTTGTTTTAATTCTGCTAAGGCTTTTTCGCACTTTCAGTAATTCATCTATTGCCAACGACTGCCTTACAATACTTGGAAATACGTTCTCGATCAATTGATATAGTTGGCTTTGCACGAAAACCATTGGACGGTGCTTTTACACGTGTATTACAAAAGGTTTGCGTAAAGTTTTGACGTTAATGGTTAAATAAATTTTAGAGTCTTTGGTAAATTGGATAAAATTTTGTCATATTTGAATTTTGGACTAATAACGAATGGATTGAAGAAAATAATGAACAGTGCGACTAGGTGTGAACCATGACTTCATATTTATATATTTGATGATTGTACGAATATAGAAGGTTTGTGTACTCGCGGATTTGCTCAAAATACAAAAAATCTATTATTTCTATCCTTAATATAATATGTTTGTAGTCTTAAAGAATTTTGTCACTGGTGTGGAGAATAATTCTACGGTAACCCACAATGAAACATATATAGGGCTGCAAAAGTAAGGCCTCTGTACATTTAAAAATAGGACCTGTTAGTATATGAGAATGCTTGCTTTTCCAATAAGTGAAAATTCTTTTATAAAAATACTATAATACTTCACTCAAAGTACTTTCCATAGAATTTAAAACAAGTTTCTTTGATTTTTGGACAACCGGATACTCTTTTGAAATTCAAAAAATATTTATTGAAATTTCAAACAATTATATTTAAAAATTATCTTTTAAATTTAAAAGAATAGTTCTTTGAATATTATAAGAATATTCTTGTGGCGCAAAAAAATAAAGAAACTGCTTTTAAATTTCATTTGAAACCTATTTTCAGTTTAGGCTACCGTAGAGCTGTTCTCTATGTGAACACTCGAATTTTGTACACTTAAGTGCTTTATCCCCGCTGCGTTAATATATATGGTATTTTACTAACATTTTATCAAGCGCAGGCGAAAGAATATTAATATTTTGCTTCTTATTAAATTTCATTTATATATTTCAACGTTGCACATTTTAAATATTGAGTAATGGTAGCTATCTATCATTTAGTAGCTGGTTGAAATTTGGTGTGCCACAATAAAAGTTTGTCGAAATATTTAGGTTCGCAGAAAACATAGAGTAAGCTATTTTAGCCGGCAAAACGCAGCAATGTAACTTTTTATATTTTGGAAAGATAATTTAATTGCTCGACTGGTATATCTGATATTTCGTTTAGTCAAGATCAGAAAACATCCGCAGGTGATGGAATGTACATTGTTTTTTCGATTTTGCCAGTATATGAGTTTACAACAGAAGATGGCATAATTTGGGCCAATGTGACATTAATACTAATACTACTCTGCACTAATACGTGCATTAACTACACACATCGAACATCATTGCACATAATCTTACTGATTGTTGGCCATCATTGTAGATATGATCTCTGTCATCGCACGGGCAATGTATAAATAGTAATTTAATGTTGATGACATTTTCTTTGCAAAGGCATTGCAAAACTGACGTATGCAGTTGTCAGTGGCATTCGAATGTAAATATTGCACACACAGGCCTTTTTAAATGCCAGTATCCATTTGGTTGATGGTGTGGCTCATGTTTACTTAACTATGTTAGAAATTCGATCTTGTATTGTAGATATGATCGCTATCGCAGCACCGGCAATGTATAAATATTAGTAATTCAATGCTGATGACGTTTTCTTTGCAGTCTTGCGTTGCATTTGAATGGAAATCTTGCATAACCTGCACTTGTTAACTACACAGCTGAGTATTTATAGGTATTCATTATCTTATGTCAATGTATTTCACGATATTTTGTATGAATTCGTTATTTTTTTAATATATGAAATAGATTTTGTTTGCTGTTTACAGAATATATATTTTGGGTTAAATAAAAGCATATATACCTGATGTCATAATTTTGACGAGCTGATAAGAAAAGAGCACTTTATTCAACTTGTGATTTGGTTAGGCTTCCGAGAATAAATCCTTTACTAGTCATGGCATAATTAATGGTAAATCATAAGTACGAAATACCAATAGGCGATGAGCTTCCAAAAGTTGAGTTCACGAAGTTAGATATTTCTTCCTCAGCTTTAGATATTACATAAAAGTCAAATGTATTGCCAGACTAATCTATAATATTGTTCGTTTTTCAACATTTCTCGCCCTTACCCTTATCTAAATGATTACCCTAGCTCAGCAATCAAAATCTAACGCGATTCATCCAATAATACGGGCCGAAGTATAATGCATGCCAGTCCGTTACCGATATACTAAATCTTATTCGTAGCCTAAGCTAAGTTCCTTATATATGAGACATACGCTAAGTCGAGAGCTGCCTCTTCCAGAACCCCCTCGCTCTAAGCTGTTCTTTTTTCTACCGTTATAACGTGCGGCCCCGAAAGTTGACCATTAGGCCATTGATGTAGGACACTAATACGATCAAATTATGTACCCTGGAGGAAGAAAGGTACATATAAGCCCAGGCATAAAACGTCACCAAATTAGGAATATACTGTTTTGCAATTCAGTTTGTTCGAGGATTCCAAACATTGAATTTTATACTATCCAAACAGAATTTTATACTTTTACACAAGCAACTGTAATATTTCAGATACCATAATTTCGAGCATCTTATGCTCATATTAGGTTTTATTAGAAATTTTCTCCACACCCCGTAGCAGCGGTCGTACAGCATATTCAACTTGTTTATAAATCGACTGAGTTATCAGCGTACACTGCCTACAGAGTTCGCCGTACGTCTTTACGGGAGTAGGCATTGGATCGCTTTGTCAAATTCCTTCCCTTTCTTTCACTGCTGCTGACACAAGCCGGCGGACCGTTGACACCTATGTTCAAAATTTTCATCTATGAGTGTTTGTGTATTTTAGATAACGATAGGGTATACGATATGTGACAATCCTTATAACTGGGATAATTCCGACGGTGGCACAATTAGGAGAGTTAAGACACTTGAAATAATGGGAACAATTGAACGGCATGGGAATAGAAGCAATTGGGATATTCGGAAACATTGTGAAAATCTGGACAGATATAATATAGTTGGGGCCATCAGCAGAGAAGATACAATTAAGACAAATAAAACAATTAGGTCAACCAGAATAGTTCGGACTGTTAGAATTATCCGGACAATAAAGACTGCTGAGACAACCGGAACAAGGACAATAGGGCCGAGAGGTATAATTATTACAGGTAATTCAAGGGTTAGGGTTATAATAACACAGTTTGGGTCTTTCCCATTAGCACCCAGACCGAAATTAGTCAATTCTAAAGGTGCAGCGATAACCTTGGAACCAATCGATTCAGCTCGACGAGCTGGTTCCAAAATCTAGCTTTGATCACTTGTATGGCAATTTTTTATGGATTTCCAGTGGTACCTTCTATACCCAAAATTTTTGAAAAAAGTTTCCTTATAAAATTGTATCATTCGAACCATATTGACAAGCGGAGTCGAATAATATTTAAACCAACGCAATCGATTTATGAGTTGATAACTTAGGCTTAGGTTAAGGCTTCCGCTAAGTCTCAGGCACAAGCTTTAACATAAAGCGTAATAACTCTTAACCCGTGAATCGATTCAACTGACTTTCCCTCATTCGTCTCAGCTCATGAGTACTGTTCAAATGACATATAAAAAAATTGTATATTTATCCAGCATTTGTTTCAAACATTTACGGTGCCATTAAAGGGGTCGGACCAGAAAAAACTTAGCAACAGAAAAAATCGCAAACTTTTAATAAAAGTGGCCGTGAACAAAATTGGTATTTTCTGAAAAACCTTGTCGAGCGGAGTCGAGTAGTATCAAAATTGGTATTTTCTGAAAAACCTTGTCGAGCGGAGTCGAGTAGTATCAAAATTGGTATTTTCTGAAAAACCTTGTCGAGCGGAGTCGAGTAGTATCAAAATTGGTATTTTCTGAAAAACCTTGTCGAGCGGAGTTGAGTAGTATCAAAATTATACATATATCGAAATGGGGGAGGGCCTAAAGGAAAAGAGGCAATATATACTTATCATGCTATATGAATTTAAACTTAATTAATTTATAGTTAACAAAACTAAATTTGTGAAAAAGCTTTTTGAAGTGTAATTAACTGACAAGGTTGTTCAATTGTAGTTGGGAGCAATGCACTGTCCATCATTAGGTTTCAATTTTTATTGAGACAGTTTGACTAACCCGTAATCCACCGATAAAGACAGTTTACATTTACATATACAAATTTATACTGAAAATAGATAGACCAAGCTAACAGTGTCCGCAAACCGGATGTAAACGGAAATGTTTGTGCCTAACTGTGTCGGACATCAATAGTATATATGCAACAGAAAAATAAATCTGGGGTAAGGTTGCTGCCTGGAATTATAAAAATATAATTACTTTATATTGAAAATAGCTAATTCCTTCGGAAAAGGTGAATCTGGTGCACTCCCAAGTCAAGATGTGTCCGCACACCGGTGGATGTAAACGGAAGCAATTTCGTTTCACAGAGGACGGTCCGTGCTTATCTGGACTGGTGCGAACCGATGCGGATGTTCAAACCGAATCGGACCGGTCCATATGGATCGGTCCTGACCACCCCTGTTTATATTCACTCTGTGGTATTTATATCCTTCTGGAATAGTGGGGTTAAAGAGAGTGACCTATTCGGCTACCAGTGATCCCTATTCCAATAATACTAAAGCATCTCAGTATAAATACCAAGACTATAAATACTTTAATACCAAGAGTTTATTGATGTCTTCTGGAGAAGAGTATGACACTTCTCACCATCACCATATGAACACGCCGGACATGACGCGATCCATTTCGACATTACCCCTTCAGTTTTGAGATGGTTACCCTCTGACTTTTGAGGAGGCAAAAGTAGCTTGGACCAAAATTTGTTCGGACCCCGACAGTTTTGCAAAGTCGTGGAAAAATTTTTCAACGGGACACCCCCTCAAAGCTGTGGGGGTCGGAACAAATTTTGTTCCATGGCATCATGGCCCCTTCAAAGCTGAGCGGTGAAGGACGAAACGGATCGTGTGATGCTCGACGGGTTTGCATGGTTTCAAAGAGTTTCATGCTGTTCTCAAGAAATCATCATTCACCCTTGGTAATACTAGGTGATGGAAAACTAAAAAAGAAATGGACGCCTTTCCACATCGTCTTGTAAATTTCCAAACATGGTTTTGACTCAACTTCCAGATTTCGAAAGGCGGTTTTTTCATTTTGCAGGGATGGCCATTCTATCATTCTAATTTTTTTAAGCCCAAGATTTTGGGTGTGGGGTCCGATTTGTGGCGAAACTTTGATTTCTTAGAAGCCAACAAAAACAAATATTAAATTAAAATAACGCTGATTGTATACCATGTTTGCTGGTTTGTATCGCGTCGTGTTTTTTTTGAGACGACGTACGATGATAACTACAGTCTATGTAATGAGTTAAATTAAAATATAATGAAACCAAACTTGTCCCATGAAGAGAAAAACTAAAAGAACTTAAGCGTAACCGCTAAATTAAACTTGATTTGTTTCGATTTGTTCTATATTACGGGTGAACGCTGTCCGGAAAACGGAAATTTTTGTCCGGACAGGATTCAATTACATCTGCTGAACGCTGTCCGGAAAACGGAAATTTTGGTCCGGACAGGATTCAATTACATCTGCTGAACGCTGTCCGGAAAACGGAAATTTTGGTCCGGACAGGATTCAATTACATCTGCTGAACGCTGTCCGGAAAATGGAAATTTTGGTCCGGACAGGATTCAATTACATCTGCTGAACGCTGTCCGGAAAACGGGAATTTCGGTCCTAACAGGATTCAATTGCATCTGCTGAACGCTGTCCGGACAACGGAAATTTCGGTCCGGACAGGATTCAATATTCATCTGCAGCTAAGACAAAAGATATCGAAAAATGAGTCTCCAGTATTTTACTTAGGGATATATCTTCAGGATATATTTGACCAGTAAAGTGGTCTATTTATTTAAACTTTTACTGTTAAAAATGCCCATGTATCCCGGCTTTAGTTTAGTGTTTACTTTAAGATACGTATAAAATAAAAGCCAAAGCCTAATCGAATGTAGCATATATAGCGATCGGCAATTTATTGAAACTCAAAGAGTTACTCTGTTGCTTTTATCTAATATTTTTAGGTAGCATATAGGATCGAATATATTCGTCTTTGTTGCCATGTATTCAGAGCCCACCGTGCTTCTGTTTTAATAATTATGACAATCATATTTTAGATATATACAACAGTGCACACTTAGTGAAACAAATCGCGTGGTATTAAAGTAAAAGATGCTCTATAAATACATTTTTACTGCATTTTTAGTATAGACAATTTGGCCGACACCAAACCAGCGTTTCGCCATAATTGAATTTTCACCATTAGAGCATTCTCTGCAAGCACACTCTACTATATCTAAAATTTCTAGCACAAATCATCATTCATCATGGTCGAGTTATAGCTTCAAACTCACAATTGGGCAAACTTCGAAGTCCATAGAGGGGGAAGGGTAGCAGGTGCTTCAGGGGAGGGGGAAGTCCTTCGCAGAGAAATCATACTGTTGGCAGGGGATCGTCTGGGGATAATTTTTTTGAAATTTTTTGGCACTCAAAATTAGTCAAAATTTTCCTTCACTTTTTCGCAATTTACCCTCGATTTTTTTAATTATACCCTAATTTTAACCAATTTCGTCCAATTTTGCCCATTTTCCTCTCGATTTGGGCCAAAATTTTCTGCGTGGGGATAGAGTGGCTGGGTGTGGTTGCGGAGCCTCAGGGAGAGAAGATCAGACTACCTCCCAGAAGGGCCCCGATGAGTGATGTACGAACCTCAGGCGTGATAATCCCTATCCCCTATGCGCATGGTTTAATACTAATGCAAAAAATTTATTAGTATAATTTGAACATATAAATAAAAGTAATTATAATCGTTTTTTCATGTGAAAAAAATGTTATTCTTTATAAAAATGTCAAAAAATTTTAATAAATTCAAGTTTTGACGATCATTTACAGCAGACATGTGAGGTATATTGTTCAATTCTAAGAACTAAACCATTGTAATTTTTAATTTCAACAGTCCTTTAGTAACATAGTATCTTAATCGAGCTATAATGGAAATGTTGATTAAAACCCTTTGTAACATGAATTAACGTGTAATTCGTGCAATGTTGCATAAACCTTTTTGCGGATTGAACCTGGATCGTTTTAGTGCGAGCCTACGCACCACGCTGTATGAGCCTCTCCGTTATATATGAGCTGATGCTCAGTGACAGAAGGAACTTCGCTAAGCGAACGAATAACAACGCATTTGCAGCAGCAGTCGCCGAGACACTTTACAGTGGTTAGTGCATCACTTGGCAATGTAAGCTGGATCAAACTTGTTATACTATGCGAGACAGGATCAGGTTATCTTTAAGCATTTGCAGCCGCAGTCCACGAGACACTATGCAGTGGTTAGTGCATCACTTGGCAATGTAAGCTGGATCAAACTTGTTATACTATGCGAGACACGATCAGGTTATCTTTAAGCATTTGCAGCCGCAGTCCCCGAGACACTATGCAGTGGTTAGTGCATCACTTGGCAATGTAAGCTGGATCAAACTTGTTATACTATGCGAGACAGGGTCAGGTTATCTTTAAGCATTTGTAGCCGCAGTCCCCGAGACACTATGCAGTGGTTAGTGCATCACTTAGCAATGTAAGCTGGATCAAATGTGTTATACTATGCAAGACAGAATTAGGTTACCTTTAATTATACGTAAAATATTCTTTTATAAGAATAATACCTTCGAGCTTCTTCACTAGCCGTGCACAATGATCGTCAGACCACGATGATTCGTACCATGGCTCTTTGCGATCTCTATCAGCGTTATCGATGGTATGGATTCGTTTTGGCTTAGCATCAGTCGTACTCACGAGATAGCATAATACAACGGCAAGTTGTAAAAATATCAACATTATTCATTCATACTTAATGACTTTGAATTAAACTAATTCATTGAGAATATTCATTCCTGATATTGAGTATAAAGCTATGTGACTTGTTATTAAACTGAAGGGCGTGACGTTATCTCCATAAAAACTGCAGGGTTCGATGGAAGGGACCCCCGTCTTAGGTCTATTCTCAGTATATGGGTCATATAAGGACTTTAGTTGAAGCTAATCCCTAAAAACTGCTTAGTTCAGTGTTCGATGGAAGGGACCCCCGTCTTTGGTCTATTCTCAGTATATGGGTCATATAAGGACTTTAGTTGAAGCTAATCCCTAAAAACTGCTTAGTGCAGTGTTCGATGGAAGGGACCCCCGTCTTTGGTCTATTCTCAGTATATGGGTCATATAAGGACTTTAGTTGAAGCTAATCCCTAAAAACTGCTTAGTGCAGTGTTCGATGAAAGGGCTCCCTCTGTCTTATTAATGCGTCATATAAGGACTTTAGCTCAAGCTAATCCCTAAAAACTGCTTACTCAATGTTCGATGGAGGGGACCCCCGTCTTAGGTCTATTCTAGTATATGCGTCATATAAGGACTTAGCTCGAAGCTAATCCCTAATGTGTGGGTTCGACTAGGGACCCCCGTCTTTGTCATCTAGTTATGGTCATGTCTCAATCTCAGAACCACCCCGTAAAAACTGCTTAGTGCAGTGTTCGATGGAAGGGACCGCCGTCTTTGGTCTATTCTCAGTATAAGGGTCATATAAGTACTTTAGTTGAAGCTAATGGTCAGTCATAGCCTTAGTATATCGACGACGACGACCCTGAATAAAGCTTACGTTCCTCAGTCAATGGTTTTAGCCTCAACATACGAAGGCGAAAAGTGTGGAAAAGAGTATGACATTACGGTGGTCGTATGATGGCCCCACTCTAATGTATAATACTATATATACATTCATGTGTTTGTTTTCCATCCTCCGTCTAAAGATGTTTGGGGATTCACCTCCAATACAATTTGGAAACGTAGTCTGCTACCCAAGTTTTTAGGGCGCCCCAGCTTCATAAAGACACCATTAGGTAATGATATGAGAACAGGAACTTTTTATAAAGGGGTGCCCTCTTTGTATCATTATTAACCTGTTGGCTTCTTGAATGCTGGATGCCCCTAAAGAACCTTTCTGGGTCTGGCATCGTTGGAACGGAATACCGCAGAACGGCCGCATAGAATGTACATCGTTATAAATAGAAGTATGATCGCGTGTTCTGCCCTTCTGCTGGTTTTTTGTTAGCATCTCTTCGTTGTATTAAACAAAATTAGTATATTTTTCGTTAAGCTTGGCAAATAAGAAGCTCAGTGTTTTATTGTTTAAAGTTTTGGTTAAATTCATGACGATATGGAAATGTTTTCAGTTTTATCACATCGGGCGCACTTCAATTCGTTAACCGATTTGAAATATTTTATTACAGTTGATTTAACCTTTTCATGTTCAACGCTGTTAATTGGAATCAGCGCATATTGCGACGTGTTGTGATAAATGAGTTGTCCGCGTGGCTATGTTTGCACGCGCGTTTTTATTCACTAGCTTTCTTACATTTCTTAAGGAACAGGGCAATAACTCACAGATAGCTCATTGCTTGGCGTACGCTATTTTTACTGATGCAATCGCGGCACCTTGAGTTTGTCAAACATTGTACGATACATAAGCTTAACGAATTAAGACAATAACGAATATTCCAATTTTTAGTCTCAGAAGTTGCCATCGTACAGCCCAACTCGCGGACCTGTGATGCGATACGAAGAATAGACAAAATTCTTATGCTCCATTAGACGTGTGAAATTATTGTTAGTGGATTAAAATCATCCGCGATATATGTATGGGGTTCATTTTGGAAAGGAAGCATATAAAATCAAACAAACTATCATATACATCCAATTTTAAACTTTTTATGAAAGGAACTCGCTTTTTAAAAGACAATATTTTAAGTTTGATATCAACAACACTACGTTTGCACCCAATCACATCTGATACTGAGGGTGTTTTTTTTTGATTTTATCATACCCAGAATAAGGTTATGGATCCGTGTCATCTTTTTCGTGGCCCATTGTAAAAAGGACAGTTTAATACAACGGGTTCGGGGTAGTATCGAGCGATGTTTGACACAATCAGTCTGGTACCCGGTTTCGAAATGAGTTGTATGGTCGATAGTGGCGTACCACTAAGTTATGTTAGTGCTTTTGCTTGGTCGCTTTAGGAACCTCACAAAACGAGCTAATAACAATGCGCCTCCAATTATAAATCACACGTCAAACTCCGTCAGTAACACAACAAAACACTGGAATGCGCTGTGGAGTTCGTTTGGCATTAGTCCCTCATGAAAAGGTTACCAACGAGGTATTTTTACACGAATGTTGTCGTTGAAAGACGTAAACATTACATGACGTTTCCGCGCTGCATATGACGTTGATATGTATATACGTCTTAATTGTTAATTATGTTGATGTATTACATATATTGTGATTTAGCTAGCACTCCGCTCAGCCATATTGATTTTCCTGGTATATAGATTTAACTGTTCATACAAAGTATGTAAAGGAGAAATGAAGCATTTATTTGTGGCTGAATCCGAAGACTATAATCGAAATATTATAGTTCCCAGCTAAATGTCATGTTCTTACAGTATTGCCTATTAAAACGCTTAAAAACTGAAAGAATTTAATAATGGTTCAAGCAGAAAATAATTCATTATCGATGCTGATTTAAGCTCCGACGTTAAAAATGTTAAATTTAGCTTGCTACTTATGTTACATACAAACGTTAATTCGGTGGACTTGAGCGCTAATGTTCGCCCACGTTTCAAACCACGGCTGGCAGTGAATTAAGGTAACGCTGAAAGAATTTAATGAAAAAATTTTCTTTGGGTTCTAGGCATCCCGAGTTTTAAAAACTGGACGAATAGGTATTGTGAAAATGCTATAAGTATGAAATGTACTCAAAAACAATGGAAAATGATTCCAAATAGACTTCCATCAACCGTGGCCTGAAAAATGAGAACCTTGCAGTGATCACTGTATGTGTAAGCAATCGAAAATGCCGTATAACATTGTACGAGAAATAAATTCGATACTCAAACTGGGATATCGTTTTTACAAAGTCAAGAATTTTATTATAAATACAACTGCGCAAAACCTTTGCGTCATGGGCGTGAAACAAGGGCTATAGTTCCTCCGCCTAAACATAGTACTCCCTAATACCTATTTACTCTCTCGCTTATGAGACTTCACATCCAAACACCTCTTTCCGGTAACGACGAGCCAAAAATGCTAGCGCAATTTTATAAAAATTACCAAAATCTTAAGGAAAAATTGAGAGGAAATGGGAAAAATTTAAGTAAAAATTCGGGAAATTTTTAGTTATCTCATTGCCCACAAAACTCCCTGGATGCAGATCCCTCCAAGACTTTGTTCCCACAGAGCCGACGGAACCTTACAACCTATGCTAGAGCTTGCATTCATAATTTAATATAAAGTTGTGAACACAGTAAACAAACCGTTGTTACACACACAAATATTTGTGTCCTCAACAGAAGTGCGGATTCGAATAGGTACAGTAATATGTATGTAAAATAGTAACAAAAACTATAATCCGATTCCGAATCCGTCATTCCGTATCCACATCGTTCTATTTTGAGGTAGCTCAATTTTGGAGCAAAAAATTATTTTATTTTGAAATAATTCTAATTTTATAGATTTTTTATTACAACAAATATAATAGATAAGACCAGCTACAGGATTTTTTATTCCGAAACAACATAGACGGGAGATATAATAGTCGGAGAATTTTCGCGCATGAAGCAGCAATTTTTCGCTTTCGAAAATCAGGTTTATAAAAACTGGTTTGGTTATGTGCTCACAACAGTGCTCGAACAGTGATGTGAGGAGGTGAGTGAAAATTTTTGTCAAAAAAAAACTGTAACATATTAAAATGTAGAGTAATCACATAGTTAACTTGTTTAATAACTCTATCAATCCTCGCTATTCTTTATATATAGTGTTTGTTTTCACATATTACAATGTGATATAAATATATATATGTATATAAACATGCATGAAAATACATCCATACATTACAACTGAAATCAAAATTGGTCACAAATTCGGAAATTTTATAAGCAACAAAAGAAAATACGACAGAAAATTTGGAAAATTATATATTTGCTAGAAAAAAACTTAAATCAGATTTGCAGTGAAATTTTCAAAAACAGATAGCTTCCCCAGACAGTTTTTCCTAAAATTTTAACCATTTTTTTTCAATATCTTTCAATTTTTTTTGTCAATTTTCGCAAAATTTAGGTTGGGGCAGGGACGTGGGCTTTTTAACGGTCATATAAAACACTTATGCTTAATATATTTAGTATAGCCTTGTGATTAATAAAAATCTAGTTTAATTATATTTAAATTAAAAAAAATCAACGTAAAATTTACCAGTATTATGATTAAATTTAAAGTTTTAACCATACAAACGTTTAAATATTAAACTTAATTTATGTTAATATTTTAGGTCCCCATTTAGCATAATCATGTTGAATAGCTATACTAAAAAATTGCATAAGGTCCTACTTAATATTTAGCAAAGCTTAAGGACTGTAGGATATTTAGCATAGTTAAGCTTAAAATTAGCATAATATTGTTAAATATTCAGCATAAACATTACATGTATGGAGGTATATTTGGCTTACAGGGGTCCGACCCTCAGAGGTTGGTAACCGCCTTACCCTTACATATATTTCTATATATTTATATTTTATATATAAATTTTCTATTTTTATTTTCTATTTTCTTTATTATTCATATATTTTCTATATATTTATACTATATATTTACCAATAATTACATACTATATAAGCAATACGTAACTGAACCAAGTAGGTTAGACATAT
>JASANE010009134.1:0-13366 GCA_030248225.1 Trileptium ribeirensis | reverse complement strand
ACGAACAGATTTGACGTATCAGGACCTATACCAGCCAACCTGTCAAAATTCCGGGCCCTTCTCAGCCATGATCATTCATATTCACAGTGATAGTGGGTGCTGGTACTCTAAACTGCACCCCTGTGTTATCGTGCTCACAAACCAAAAAACCTTTATCGAATATCTCAGCATAACTACTCTTTTAGTCGAGTCATAACCACATCACTATTCAACCAATATTGTAGTTCACTCGTATGTTGGGGCGACTTGCTGCTATAAATTACGATAAATATTCAACCAAGAATAATTTTATCTTCGAAATATTTCGAAGATAAAATTATTCTTGGTTGAATATTTATCGTAATTTATGTTATGTTAACATATTATGTTTCCTGCTGTTTTTCCCAAAATTACGATAATTCTTTCTAAGAAAATTTTTTCATAATATACCGTCGCATTTGTGCTAGCCAGTCGGTGGCTTCTGTAACATTTAAACAAAAACATTCATGTCGGCTGATTGCAAAAGAAACGCTTTGCATCACGTGAACGCGGAGATAATTAATATTAATTTATGTTATTGAAAGGTTTACCGCTAGAATCACAAAATAATAATAACTCTTTTTAGATTTAAGGCTCCTAAAGTCAAAAATTACAGTTGTGCGCCAAAGCAATCCTCTGAAGTGCACTTCTAAGCTTCACTATTAGGAGTCATCATTCAAACGCATGTACAGTACTCAAGACATTATTGGCTGTCGCACAGCCATATTTTCCCACGATCATTTTGCGAGCAAACAACGAGCGGATGGAGTCACAATCCGTAAGATGGAATAAAAGGTTACATTAGAGCATCTACGCTGGATCAACAACGAAGTAGTACGCGTCAAATAACGCGACAACTTTCTCTGCGTTTCAGGTTGACGTTTTGTTTTCGCATCCGCTGACCGACGCAATGAGATCATGTTCTTATTTCATGGAAAATCGATGTAATTACAGCGCTCAATCGTGCAAGTAAGATGCTGCTCTACACGCTTAGCTTTGTTTGTGTTTCGAAGCATGAAGGCGCAACAAGATTTTGGTCGGAGATTGCTTGTCTGAGCTGTAGTGTGCAGGAAGACAACCAATCGATTGCAGTCTTTCTCGTTTACCACCCTTTTTATTATTGCCTTGGCGGCAACGTAAGGATCCATGGAATCAATAAGATATGAATGACTGTTCATGTACACTGCTCGGCGTAAATGGACTTGCCTTCTAGAAATTTCAAATCGTTCAAAAAGTTGCTTGAATACGTTGATTTAGGCTTCATTCGGTGTTTCGTTCCTTTGTTTATACCTGATCGATCGTTTCGGGCCTGCGATGTATAACGGATGCACTTGGTATGGATATATGTTTACTACAAATCGTTGTGTAATAGAGTTATTTTTCAATATTTGTAGTTAGTATAATGAAGAGTGCATTGCGGAAGAGTATGACACTTCATTGCACTCACATGTAAACCCGTGTTTTAATGACGCTGGTGTTTTCGGCCTGACCTCCCCCACAGTTTTTTTGGTGGGGTCGAGGTGCACTGACCCGAATATATGAACGAGTGTATAGCGCTCCCTAGGTTCGGGCCCAGATTTCAAAATGAGGTTTTTACCCCATTTTAGTACCTTTCACGGAAGCAAGGTTATTTTTTCTTAATTTTCGAATTTTTTCCTCTGGTTGATTTTATTTCATAGTAAGTGATAAATACCGATGCCTCCTTTGTGTTTTTCGATTAATGCTCCGGTCCTGGAGTTTGGGGTTTCAGGTATGGCACCCTCGTTTTTCCTTGACCCAAAATTCGAAAAATTGTTCTGACGTCCTGGATGGCTGAAAAGTTTCGCTTGGGGGTTTTAGAGCATGGGAAACTCATAGCTGGTGTTGGTTTTCCTCTGCTATCAATGATTAAATGGGTACAGGAGTATGGAGCCCCCATGGTTCAGGCTCAGAAGTCAAAATGGGTTTTTGCCCCATTTTAATACCCTTCACGCAAGCAAGGTTATTTTTTCAGAACTTTCGATTTTTTTTCTCTAGTTGATTTTATTTCATAGTAAAATGATAAATAGCGATGTCTCTTTTTTGTTTCTCGATTAGGGCTCCGGTTCTGCAGTTATGGGGTTTGAGGTATGGCACCCTCGTAGTTCATCAACCCAAAATTCGAAAAATTATTATGACGTTCTGGGCGGCAAAAAATTTTACTTGAGGGTTTTCGAGCATGGGAAACTTATTGCACGGTTTTGGTTTTGCTCTTCCACCTATGGTTCCATTGGTACGGGTGTATGACGTCCCCTTGGTTCAGGGTCAGAGGTCAAAATGGGGTATTACCCCATTTTAGTACCCTTCACGCAAGCAAGGTTATTTTTTCAGAACTTTCGATTTTTGTCTGGTTGATTTTATTTCACAGTAAATGATAAATGCCGACGCCTCTTTTGTGTTTTTCGATTAAGGCTGCGGTTCTGGAGTTATGGGGTTTCAGGTATGGCACCCTCGTTGCGCCTCGACCCAAAATTCCATAAATTGTTCTGACGTCCTGGGCGGCTGGAAAGTTTCACTTGGTGGTTTTAGAGCAAGGGAAACTCATTGTTGGTGTTGGTTCTCCTCGTCTATCCATGGTTACAGGGGTATGGCGCCCCCATGGTTCAGGCTCAGAAGTCAAAATGGGTTTTTACCTCATTTTAGTACCTTTCACGCAAGCAAGGTTATTTTTTCAGAACTTTCGATTTTTCTCTCTGGTTGATTTTATTTCATAGTAAATGATAAATGCCGACGCCTCTTTTGTGTTTTTCGATTAAGGCTCCGGTTCTGGAGTTATGGGGTTTCAGGTATGGCACCCTCGTTGTTCCTCGACCCAAAATTCCATAAATTGTTCTGACGTCCTGGGCGGCTGAAAAGTTTCACCTGGTGGTTTTAGAGCAAGAGAAACTCATTGTCGGTGTTGGTTTTCCTCAGCTATCCATGGTTCCAGGGGTATAGGGGTATGGCGCCCCCATGGTTCAGGCTCAGAAGTCAAAATGGGTTTTTTACCACATTTTAGTACCCTTGACGGAAGCAAGGTTATTTTTTTGAACTTTCGAATTTTTTTCTCTGTTTGGTTTGATTTTATAATGAAATAATAAATGCCAACGCCTCTATTTTGTTTTTCGATTAAGGTTCCGATTCTATAGTTATGGGATTTGAGGTATGGCACCCTCGTAGTTCCTCGACCCAGAATTCGAAAATTTGTTTTGACGTCCTGGGCGGCGGAAAAGTAGCGCTTGGTGGGGGTTCGGAAATGGGAAACATATTGCCTGTGTTGGTTTTGTTTTGCGACCTATAGTCCCATGGGTACATGGGTATTGCACCCTCATGGTTCCTCGACCCAAAATTCCTAATTTGATTGTGACGTTTTGGGAGGATGTTAGCTTGCACTGGTGGGTTTTCGAGCATAGGAAACTCATTGACGGTGTTAATTTTGTGCTAAGTTATGCGGTATTGTGTGATATCCCCATATAGAATATCGACTTATGCTATCGAGAGCTGATTGGCCGTGCACACAAAAGGCCTAGGTGTACCTATGCTTCACTACGCTCTGCAACCTTGTCTACTAGGTTGCACACTAATTGTAATTCCCCATAAACTAGAGATCATAAATTCGGCCCTTGCAAAGATTTCAAGAAAGTGTATCAGATCGACGTGACGCTTCTGCATTACACACTTCCACAACGTAATGCCCATACGACTCCGGCTATTGTTCTCGAATGCGGTCCTAGTGGGTTCAAATTTCGGATTCGGATCGGTCCCAGGAGACTACGGAACTTAGCAAGCCGCAGGAGCACTTTGCAGGATGTGTTCTGATCTTGCCGGACGAGTTGCTCACGTAGCCTAAGCGGTACTTCCTTTGAGGGCACTAGGGAGGTACGTAGGTTCCGTCACCTGTTCTCAGGCCAAAGAGACCATACCACGATTCCCTATCATTATTTCACATGGAAGTGTGTTTTTTGGTAAAATTTTTCTTTTCTACTTTCCTGAACTATTAATAACTTATTTAGGCAGTGGCGCCCACTAGGGTGCAACAAATCCCTAGACGTTTAACGTCGGATCGCATGTGATTTCCTATTTTGGACGTTCAGTTTTGTTTTCGGGTAAAAATTATCCTTTTTCTTTTGAGTCGAACGAATCGTACTCACCCAGCAATAATACAATCAACTATAGGAATCGGCGAGTCACGCTAAGGTTTGCTTCTTCGATGCGTGTGTCAAACCTGAACGTGGGTCGTCGATAGGGGTGACGGATTTCAAACCCCTTTCAGTATACATATCGCTACCATTGGTCAATAAAACACAGGAACACGATTGGGTTTGATTGAGTATTTATTGATAGGCCAAAATCATATATGGACATTAGCATATTGTACGCGAAAAATACAACAGAGACAATGCCAATGGAATAGTACGCTATTTGGGAAAAATTGGAGGAGCAACAAATGGGCGTGTTCATCGCCTTTTTCATGGGACACTCACAGCTGATTCAGGTTACGACGAGAACTACTATGCCTTTCCGCTGACAGCTGCGCTTACCTTACTCGGAAACGGGAAGAGAAATAGCTATGAAGCATGATGTAATATTCAGTGAGTTATCGAGGCGCCATTCGAGTAACTATAACTACTCGGCAGGGAGTAACCGGAATTCCGGTTCCGGCAAAAACGTGTTCCGGTTGCTTTTCCGGCAAAGGGCAAAAACCATACCGGAACCGGAATTCCGGTTTAAAAATTTTGTTTGAAATTTTCCACGTTTTTTGCTTTATCCTGTAATCCAAACATATGTAAAATATATTATACAATGATCAAGCTCCAATACAACCAAGCAAAAAAAAGATTAACTAACCAATTTGCCGTGTGAAACGTAAGTAGGGCACATAATTTGAGCAGGAATTTTTCATAATAACTTGCAGGAGTTTGTTAAATCAAAGCCAGGTCGATGCTTGTAGCAGCTATTTTACGCATCCAGAAGTCTGTGGGATACGTTTGAATTAAACCGATCCAACTCGGTATTGACTGTAAATACCTCTCGTGACCACAATTGATTAAACCCACGCTCGAAAGATAAACGCTCTTTGCTTATTTGTACAACGTCTCCAAGTTGAAATTTATATCGTACTTCAATATCTCTGGCAGGAAATAATTTTTCACGAACTTCATCTTCATTATGTGCCGATACTTGGGAGGGAACATATCCATAGCGATTTTCGGTGTTGTCATATGTTTTCACAATACTTTGTAAGTCATCTATATATCGCCGAGAATTATTCGCCGTCAGAAACTTGTAAATTTTGCCCTTCAGAGTACGTATGAATCGTTCTGCCATACTTGCCTTAGTTTCTTTATTCTTTGCGGTATATACATTAATACCTTTACTTTTACAGTAGTCATAAACTAAACTATTTACAAACTCTTTACCGTTATCAGTTTGAAAGTTACCGGGTTTTGTTTCTTCAAACACTGATTTGAGAGCTGTTAGAATGGTCTTTGTTGCCTTAATTTTTACTGGAACAACCCATGCATACTTTGAAAAACAATCAATCACAACGAGTAAATACTTGAATCCATCATTGGATGAAGCGAGATTAGACGTGTCAGCTAAATCTGCTTGAAACAAATCCTGCAAACCCTTAACTACTGTACGACGTCGTTTAAATCTAAGTCTTCGGGGTTTGTGCAAAGTATAAGTTTCTTGTGCACGTAGCCAATCCTGAACATCCTTCAATTTAACACTTAAACCATGTTGTCGTGCTTCGCGGAACAAGCTTGGTGCTGTAGAAAACCCCGCAACATTAGTTGCATCGTAATAAATCGCCTTAAGCTTGTCATCCATCACAATACATTCAAACAACACACATTCTTTTTAAGACATTCCTGCATGTTTAACACCTTAACGATGCGCAGGTTGTCTATATCAGCTCAGAGTAATTTAACGCATACACAGAAGTTCACGATATCGTTTATTTAAAAAGCAACATAATACAACAAAATAATACATTATAATATCATATAACATACAATACATCGAACAATACACACTACTAAATGCCCAAATGTTCCTTATTCATTTGCTCCAAAAGTTCAACAAATTCAATGTCTCTAGGTCCATATGCGTATGAAGTTATTCCATCGTTCGTGATATATCGTTTGTCATATGCTGATAGACTAGTCTTATTGATAGTCAACGTATTCAATATATGCTTTGTAGATCCAATCATATTCATTTTGTGTCGCATCGTATCACTGTTTAATAAAGTGTCCACATAGTTCTGATGTTTAATCTCTTTCTTGACTACCACCTTCTTTATCCCCTTTGCCCGTTTCTGTTCCATATCACCACATTTGATGCTATACATCTTTGACCGCAAACCCACGAATTCTTTGATCGCTACTCCCGCGGTTTCGTCCTTCATCTTACCCAACACCTTTTTGTTAACTGTTGAGTAAAGTGGGTGTCCTGTTGGGTAATCACTCGTATCGAAGAAAGTCGCGTTGTTTGCCATGTCTGTGTAGATATCATCGGTGTTAACTTCATAACATAAAGAGTCTGTGTCTGTAAAAAGAAGTCGACATTCGTTTCCATATAACTCCTTCATGTAGTTGTAGTGAAATCCATACATCAACGACTTTGACAAATCGAGAACGGTAAACCCGACGTAGATAGGTTTGCACAACTTAACTGTCTTTCGATGCATTTTTACAGCGACGAGGTCTTCATTGAAGATTGATGACATTGAATAACGAGGGTTCGCAACCATCTTTGTGTATTTCTTCTCATTTGTGACTAAATGAATGCTAACATATCCCCTAACGTTCTCCATTGTCTTGCCAAACACTGCATTGTTTAAAAGTTTATATAAGTCTTTCTCAAAATCACTTGTTGCTACCTTCCTCATCTCCGTGTTGAATGTGATGTATCGCTCCATCCACGCCCGTTGAAAAAAAGACACGACCCGGTGCACCTTTGTGAGTTTCATTCCGAGACTGATGTATTGTTGGAGATTGCGAATGTGAACCGTGTAATGTTGTTTGTCATTGAGATTGGGTACCAACTTTATGACCGCCGCATTTGATACGTTGAGTGTTTCCTTAATGTCTACGCAATACGACGATAACATATTATCCGTGATTTTCATCCGCTCGGGTGCGAGGGGGTAGTCGTTATGTAGATCATGGAGTTCCTCGGGGTACTCCAAATCAACCTCCAACACATATCCTGTGTCACCATTGGTATCGACCGTATTCCAATCGATTGTATCAATCTGTTCACGAGTCATCCATTTGAATGTATGACACGGTAACTTCTGCACCATCGACCATCCGTATAAATTGTTCGCGTCGAGGTACATAATGTAATTGTTGGGTTGGGTCTCATCATATCCATCGACGTATGGGTTATTCGCCTTTGAATATCGGTGTGATATTACGGATACCCCTCCACGAATCCCGTCTTCGAAGAACGCGTACATATCTGCATCGCTGATCAAGTCGAGCTTGACGCCAGTGTACTTGAGACATGCATCCCACGCGAAACTTGGAAGGGTAATGTAATGAACGGGGTCCAATTGATATTTGTCGAGTGCGAATCTTCGAAAGTTTTCAAAAACATCGCATAACAATAAGACATCGGTTTTGAGGTAGATATCGTGGTATTCTCCCATGTTTTGAATGCCAAATTCAACCCAAACTGCTTGCGCGTGCTTGTAGTCTTCGTAGCTAATACTATCCTTGCTAAGAGATGAATAAAATGCCGACTGAGGAGGTAATTCTGTTTCGCTAAATCGCTGCATGCTATCCATGTACTCGTACGGGTATACTCCTTTGCGCAACATGAGATCCACTTTGTCACCAAAAGTATTCCTCATCGCTACGAATGCGTCAATATCTTTTTTCTTTAAATTGTCTGTGAGAGTTTGTAGAGACGAGGGAAGAAATTGAATTGTATCGATAAATCTAATCTTCCATCCAACCTCGTCCTCATCATCGGTGTCGTCATTGCCCAATATGAAATCCGCACCTTCCATCTCTTCATCCCAACACTCATCGTTATCGTCTTCTTCACAATCTGCTTCACTCAAAATGAATGGGTTGCTGCTATCTTTGCCACTACAACTTTGTCGCTTCTTTGATTTGCGTTTGATAGAAAATGTCATGTAATCTTCCATCCCCTTCGCGATACATTCGATTTCGAGTCCTTGCTCTTTACAAACTGCCCCGATTTCTTGCATGATCAAATGTCCATCATACCGTCGTAGGTTATGAAATAAAACCGTGACGTCACGACTAAGACGGTAGCCAATGTTACATTTGAGGTGTGCTGCACCACGATATCGTCCACATAGATGACAATGATCCTTTGCCTTGTCTTCTTTCTTCAACCATGTACCACACAAATAACACGAAGTTGCGTTCTTGTGAGTGACACAATCCGCATCCGTCATGACCATTGATTTTTGACATTCCATGTGTTTTTCTTGAAACGATGTTGATAGTTCGATGATATTATGTAGAAACGTCTTCACTACGACTTCTCCTCTGTAGACAACTGGTTCTCCAATCTCCATCTTGTCGCTACAACATCCAAATGTTTCCACGAGAGCGTACCCGCATGGTGTATGACGCTGATACTGATTGGTATAAGATGATGTGGGTGGGGGTTCGCTGGTGTCCATTTTTTGAAGTATGCACTCAAAGTCTGCGTAAATGACGTACGGTGCGCGTTGCATCCGATGTAGATTATGGAATTCGAGTGTTGAGTTGCTTGGGGGAACTTCGACACGCGAAGGTTGATCGTTGCGACATCGGTGAATATGTTCATTACGTTGTTCCTCGCTGTAGCAAGGTATGAGACATTTGTCGCAAAAGTATTTTCTGACTTTAAAGCGCCTTTGATCGAATAATAGCGCATCTAAACTTCGCACTAAGCAATAGTGTCCTTTGTAAAGAAGGAGGTGAATGTATCTTTGATGCTGTGTCTTTGAGATGAAGAACGGGTAAACATCGCCATCTTCGAGACCGTACACATTGATTGCAATGTTGTTTTGTTTCTCGAATTGAGGTATGTCCTTCAATGCAACCGGGTATTTGATACCATCCATATTGAGTTCGCTCTCAAAGGGTTCGTAGTTGGTGACACGTTCTGGGTGTTGCTTTCGATCTATAGGGTGTAGTGCCGCCAATATTGACCATAGAAAACATTTGTTGTCGTTGTTTTGAACGTTTAGTACCGCATGTTTATTTCGAATCGACTGCGGTAAATCCTTGTACGATGATCCTCGCAGCGGTCGGTAAATGCTCATATGCACATCTGCATGCCGCACCTCTTGAAGAACCCAACCGGAACCGCGTGCTTCAAATTCCTCGAACTTTTTCACCAATTCGCTGAATACGTCGGTAACTTCGTTGGAAACATTGGAGCCTGGAAGAATGATCCGCGCTTTACAGCTAAAATGAGCCGTAAGTTGTGAACCATCCAATTTTTGTAGTGTGCACTCGACATCAATCCATAATTTGATGCCTCGTTCTTGATGTACTAACTTTTCCATTGTTGGACGCGAATCCTTGAGGAACACGTTGAGGTCCTTGACGACTCGTTTTGGTACAATGTAGTAGCTCCGAACATATCCTTTGAGAGCTTTGATCCATTGATGTAGATTGACGGTGTCTGTTTCATCTACGAACATTGACTGCTGCTTGCAACCATTCGTCATCACCTTTAGATCGTCTTCGATGCGTCTCGCTTTGAATGATGATCCACCCTCCACGTTGCCAATTGAACGCTTGATCGTTGCTTTGGGTGGTGGACCACCACATGCACCATTTGTTTGTTGTCCATGCCACCGCTTGATGTGTCGAGTGAGTGCATCCTTGCGACTAAACCTCTTTTTACATTGATCACATTTAATATCCATCGCTTCGTGAACGGTATTGAAATGACGAGCCATATGATCACGTCTCGAGAATTCGATATTACACCGGTCACATCGTAGTGCCATAGCTTTTAAGAGATTATAACGTAAATTAAGTTACTAGCTTTATTAATAATTTCCTAAAATCAACGACTGTTTGTTAGTGAAGCAAAACGAGAATGATTTGAAAAATATAAATTCACTTCTTTTTATACTCTAAAATCTGGCACTGTGCCAACCAGCTAAACCACGCGCTGGCAGGGATGAAATGTTTATATATACCAGTGTATTTCAATTTATTAAATCAGTTTACACTTTCATTCATCCAAGCTATGTTTCTCCACTTCAGTAAACACTTTGTACATGGTCATACTGGTCACGTTGCCAGTGGAAATTCACGTCTCATCAACGATTACAAAGCAAATATCTACGAAACGGTGTACAACGGCGATGATCACTTCAAGCGACACGATAATCGGGTGGAGCACTTCAAAACATTCAACAAAGTCATTGGCTATCGAGGATGGACGGGTGAACCAGGCTCCATATTATGTGTGGTGACAGAAGGCAATGTAGTCATAACGGCATTCGTCTAC
This sequence comes from Trileptium ribeirensis, assembly GCA_030248225.1. Lineage (NCBI taxonomy): Eukaryota > Metazoa > Nematoda > Enoplea > Enoplida > Thoracostomopsidae > Trileptium > Trileptium ribeirensis. The sequence continues at coordinate 2,845 of JASANE010009134.1, read as the reverse complement.
GACCACCCAGTTCATGCACGGCGACGAAAATATCAATTGGTGCATCAACATGGTGCTAAACGGGAATAAATGAAGATATTGTATATGTTAATATTTATATTTTATATGTTGTATGTGTATATTATACTTCATTTGTATTATTATGTAATTTTTTCAATAAAGAAAAAACGTAGCGGTAGCCTACAGCCGCCTGATGAGGCCCTTGGTACGGCCGAAACGTTTGTATCACCATACTTGCAATATACATATATGTATGCTATATATACATTCGTGATATAATATGCTTGGAACAAGTACCCGGCACACGCTGACACCATGGTACAACCCAGCACCACCATATGACCCCGTACCCCGCTAATGACCCCAAACAAAACATAAAAATTTTCCTGCAAAAATGAAGGTGAATGAATCCTCAAATCCTCTATGTTCGTGCTGTCCCTACTATACTACTACGTATTATTTATTATTAGTTTGGTTAAGAGTAGAATAAAACAGAGAGTTATAAATACGACCATGCATGATAACGTCACGAGTCAAATGAAACCTTATTTAAAACCAAACTGCAGCCTAATAATGAACATAAGGTGCTTGCATATTAGATGAGACTGACCTAATTAAATATTCTGTTTTTTGTGCATAGTTAATGAGATATCTTGGCATATGGTGTTTGCATACTTAATGAGCGTCAAGTAATTAAATATTCTGAGTTTTATGCATATTAAATGAGGTTGAGTTGACGTAACGTTTCTGTTTTGTTTTATTAAAAAGAATTAATTTTAAAAGAGACTATTTTCAGCTTATGAAATCAACGAATATTATAGCTATATGTGTATTTATATATATATGTGAAGTAGACATGTATGCCAATATATGCCTGCACACCTATGTACATACATTCAACCAACACATGACTCACCACCACCGGTCCCCACCGGTGGGGGGGCAAAACCCCTGTTTTCTATCTACTTTGGGTACTTCCCCGTGTCCTTCGGGGTAGGTGGGTGGCTCGCTTGCTTTTTTTTCGTCCCGGGGTTTTTGTTATTTTTCTGTTTTGTGCCTTTGCTTTGCTTCCGTCTCACGCGGCGAAGGGTTAGTTGTTCTTTTCTTTTTTTTGGTTTTGGGGGCTTGGCTTGTTATGTAATTACATATTTTTGGTTTGGGATAAGGAAAAAAAGGGAAAATTAAAAAAATTCTAAACCGGAATTCGGTTTCGGGGTTGTTTTTTGCCTTTGCGGGAGCCGGAGGGGAAAGGGTGCGGGGGAGGGGGTTCCGGTTTCCCCTGGTGCTTATTGTGGGGGCGAGGGGGCTGGTGATTCTAGATTTGTTTCTTTTATATATATATATATATATATATATATATATATATATATATATATATATATATATATATAATGTAATAACAATGAGATAAACGCCGACGATATGGTCATATCGTCGGCGTTTATCTCATTGTTATTACATTATTATTATGGCATTTGTTATATATATATATATATATATATATATATATATATATATATATATATATATATATATATATATAGCTACAAGGGTTTCAGAGCATACAGGAATCTCAGCGAGAACAGGCAAAAGCCTGAACAACGCCCAACTTCACATGTCTGCAGTATTTCAACATACTTCGGTCTGCGGTACTCCGGCAAATTCAGATAATTTTTCCATCGTTAGCCGAATTAATAACCTAGGACCCTATTCAGAACCTCTTCTTAGGATCCTGGAAAACCTATTAATAAGGCAAAACCGACCGAAGCTAAACGACGTTTCAGCACTTAAACCACTTCATCTTTTTGCCAATTAAGCAGCTCATATCGTCGGCGTTTATCTCATTGTTATTACATTATTATTATGGCATATGTTATATATTGTTACGCCTTTAATGCCTCCATTACTTGAACTGGAATTAATATTTCAGTTCTTCACGCTCTGAGGATGGCGATCATCATCGCCGAAATATAAGCTTCGACGCTAACGCCTCAATCGGTACAATTACTATATCGGACGATAGCATTTCAACGCAAAGCAATACCGCACTCGACACACCTACTCTGCCGGTCAGTATTTCCAAACTGGTCTACAATAGTGTCCCGCTAGCTTCCACGCCTATTGGTGCACCACCACCAAAGCCGAAACTCAGCGAGTCACTCAGCGATTTCAACCCACTGTCTAAGAAAGATAAATCGGGCATTTTCGTTCATCGCAACCCAAATATCGAGGAAGAAGTTTCGGACAACAACGCTAGTACTGAAGCCACTGAACCGGACAATCTTAAAAACCAAATGTAAATTTGCAATTTATTTTGTGGAACTGCACTTTTGAGTCTCGCCCGACGTTATGTGTACTATGTATAGCAGCGTATCAGCTCACGAATAAAAAACACACACGAATTTACTTGGCGATTGTTTTTCTTCATTTCCCGGGCTTTCACATAGCAATTTACATTTTTATTTTGAATCGAAATACTACTGCCGTTTTTACGTTTAATTTCAAACACACGGCTTTTCTAACATGAAAGAGTGAGTTATTAGCTTGTCTGGTTCTTAGTAGCTCCGATATAGGTACCACTGGATCCCGCTTTAAAGGCGTTTTGATTATTGGCTTACATTTGTTGTACATCGGTTATAGTTTTAACGTCGTCTTAACATTTTCGAATTGAGTAGTAAACTTGTAGTACACTTGATTTCGCTTCAATATTACGGCCACTATGTCATCGACAACGTGTCAGTTAGCACTAAACACCCTAAACCAACTAATCTCAGTCCAATTCCCTCGAGGAATCATAATTGGTTTGAGACAAAAATACGGTGCCCAAGCAGTCAACCTTTACAAG